>VDFB02251310.1:0-45683 GCA_007258455.2 Sequoia sempervirens
TAGATCATATTTATTTAATTATTTGGTGATGGATAGGATAAACTAAGTAATATAGTTATTTAATTAATTAGTGGCGATGAAATGTTACTATGGAATGATTTTAGGATAATTTATGTGTCTACAAATGTAAATTTTGTAGATTTGTATTCAACACATAGAGACTACAAGACTAAGACATATAAGGTTTGAAAGTCCTCTACAATCACACTAACAAACAAGAATAACAACATGAAAGACACCAACACATTTTTCCAATATCACAAGGTACACAACCATGACACCAAGAGATGTATGTCCTTGAAAAATAAGATTCAATACTTAATAGACAACAATAGTATTCATATAGATAACATAAATGACAAAAGGGGCCCTTTTGTAGCACCCCCAAACCAAAATATTTAAATTTTCACCAATCCCCTTCCACGTAACTCAAACAACATTGAACCCATCAATAATTATCTTTCTTCACTTGAAATCATAGACATAACCTTATAAACATCTCAAGAAATATAATTTTCACTCAAGGACATGTTAGACATGGTTAATAAACATCTTATTGATGGGGATTATATGTCTTCTAACTCATCTACTAACATTCCCATTATCACATTCACAAATGAAGAGATGTCAAATAATAAAATTCATAATTCCTTATGCATTGATGGCATAGTCAATAATGATTATTAATGAGTCTTGTGGAGGAATCATGACTGATCCTACATGTTCCTTTAATATTGTCATTAACGATCTTTATAACATCTCATCCCACCATGAATCATACCTATACTTGGAAGTAAATCTTAAGTGATATAATTGTACATATATGGAACTTTAGAAAGTCTAATTTTACCCATGAAATCAAGCCCAATATAGTGGAGACCTTGGCTACACAAGCACAAAGTTGTCCCCTCAATGGTGCATTGATGCCTTAATTTTCTTCATGACAATAATACTATTACCATACCCCAATCTAATTTAAAAATAATCTACGTCGAGGAAAAATTCAATATAGACCAATTCATTCATAATCCTAAGGGTGCACCTCATCAAAAAAATAATAAAATTTTCAACAATATGTAGGCTATGAAGCATTAAAACATAGGTTCCTCAAAGGTAATCCTAGTCATCAATGTGTTAATTTTTTGAATGTTCATTTAACAACACCAATGTTTAGTTATAGATCATATACCTTATTTCATATGATATTTAAGAAACCATAACCCACCCCTTCACCTCATCCTATGAGTCACTCTTGTCCTCCCACTACTCATTCTTAATGAGGTAGGCCTCCATCCATGACCAAAATTCTACATCCTCCTCTACCTCATCAATAATGTCCATCTCCATCTCCTTTTGTAAATTAAAACTATGATCTCAACCATCTTCTTTTTCTCCACCTTTGGTTTCTCCTTAAAAAAATGCACCTCTTATACCTACTTCATATTCATCTTCTTCTCAAAATATTCGCATGGTCCCTCCCATGATTCTATCTAATTGAATTCCCCATACATTCATCCACTTACAATTGAGATGTCTTTCCATTCAAACACTAGGATAATTTAGTAGTGCTCACTTATTTACATCATCCTTTCTCTTTTTCACCTCATCCTTTTCCTTCTATACATAATCATTTTCCTTATTTTTATCATCCTTCCTTATCATCACATTACTATTCTCAATTTTTACTTCATCCTTCTCCATTTTCACATCGTCCTTCTCCTTCACATCATCATTCCTATTTTTCACCTCATCATTCCTCATCTTCACACGATGCTCCCCTTTCTCTCATACTTCAATTCATGCTCATCCTCCATTCTCTAGTTGATATGAGCTCATTATTCATTCACCTTAGGATATGTTAGTTTATGATATTCTTATATCTCATCTTGATGCCCTCTTTGTGGACCATCCTTTATAACCATCTCTTATATTTTTCCTCTATTCCTCTCTCTACCCTCTCCATAATATCTTAATGTTGTTCCACCACCCCACACTATGTTAGACTTTATTTCTGATGTGTCACCTATCATATCCATCTACACTCTACTAGTAAATGCTCTTATTTTTATGGTGACTCATATTGGTGTTATTCTTTACAAGAATCCTAATTCTAAGGCGCTTACCACAATATTCAAACATGGGGACTAGATTAGTCCAAATAAAGGGAAAAACCTATACTCAAATAAAGGGGTAGAACATGTCAAAAAATAAGAGTTGGATAAGTCTCCTTTGCACATTGATCCCTACCAAGCTTGGAAGGGTGGTCCTCGATATCTTTGAAATATAACACAATTTAATAGACTACACAAAAAATGTGAATATAATCACAAAGACATCTTAGAACTAGCCATGAAAATACTTCTTTATTTAGGTTTCTTACATCTACAAGTCATATATATCTATTTATGGTAGTCAGGTTATATGATGCATCACAAGATGCAAACTAATCAATAATTCTTATAGATTCATTCATTTTTCATCACTTACAACATTATTAATCCAAGAAAATACATTATACACAAATTCTCTACTGGCTTTCATCAACTACAATCTCACAAAGAGTTTTACAAAAATTTATAACATTTGATTGTGCATAATGACAAGACATTAAAATGTAAATAATTTATTGGTAATAGAAATATTATTTTTTAGTTTTAAAAATGTGCAGGGTTATCTTCAACTACCAAACTGATGTCAATTCCTATAGAAATAAGGTCAAATATAGACAAAAACCACAATAATAGAGTAAATCATAATATTTAGATGAGCCTGGTGTACTTGGCCCTACCTTGCAGATCATAGGCCCTCAAATACCCTCATATGATCCCCAAAAATACACACATTCTTAGTAATCCACAACAAATTTAAATGCCTTGTATATTAGTCTTGAAAGAGTTCCTACTTTTATATATAAATAAACTAGTAGAATAATTTTATAGCACACCTTGGATGCAAACTAAGACTTGATATGAATAATATCAAATGTGAACCCAAGAATTTTTTGAATCCTCAAAAGAACTGAAATAGATGTGGAGACATGTAAAATGACAACATAAGTACTATCATAAATTGACTTATTGGAAATATTTACAAAGCCATCACATAAATTTGACACAAATAATATTGTTCTACATTAACTATACATCAAATAAAATGCAAGTCTATATCATGACTCGGATTAACCTCAACACTTTAGATCTTATCTAAAGCATGAACAAAGACCAACCCTTTTGATGTTTAAAGAACCTATATTTATAGCACTTCATCTAGTCACATAAATGCACATGGGAATCTAATCAGGAACAAATATCATTAATGTAGGAAATCCATTTAAAATAAAATATCATTAACGTTATGTGTAGAAAAATTGAGATCTCATGAAATCTACTAAAATTATGACCTACAACTTGCATGAAAATCATTCACATCATTAGCACATCCATTGCATTAAAATTGACATGGTTTTCTTCATCCCCCACCAATGAAAGTACATTTAAATCCATGCTAATAATATGGACAATTATTTTTGTGTTGTAGAAACCCTTCTAGAGTAATTGCAACATCAAATATGGCCACTACTAGCACTCTAGCTCATGCAAGGAGGTAGGTGGGAGTAAATAGTGTAAAATATGAGAGTTTTAGTGATCAAAGGTCAAGGATATCTCATAACCCAGTTAGGGATAAGGAGTAATTCATACTTCATGCTTAGATAAAACACGTAAGAGTGTGTCCACATCTTCAACTCTAAAAGACATATGAAGAGTTATCAAGAATCAAGGATCAAAGGTACCAATGAACTCATCCCTTAAGGTATGAAAATTGGGGTAAGTTTGAACTCAAAATACTAAAAAGGTGAATAGTGTGAAATGTCAAGGATTATGGTATTTTCCTAACTCATACCAATGTCAAGGATTTGGGGATACCTCCTATGAAGTACCCAAACAAGGAAACACCTAAACCTAAAATTTTAATTTCGATGACATAACTCATTGAAAAGTGTCAAGGATTGGGAGTCAAGGATACCTATTACCTTGTACCATATTAGTACTCTCACATATATGACTTTGAAAATGTATATAGAAGAAAACATTGAAAGTTGGGGATTGGGGATAGTAAGGAAGTAGTGCTTAGGTAAAGGTATGGCCAAAACTCTAACTCTAAAAGGTAAATTTAGTGTAAAGGGTTGGAAGTTAGGGATTAGAGGGAAAGAATGATAGTAAGATAAGTATGAAAATCCAACAAAGGCAAAGGAAATGCAGGGTTCTGGAAAAGGGGATGCTAGGATCAAGAACTCTAACAACTTTGACTAGGAAAATGGGTGAAGGTAGGTAATTTATGAAAAGTATCCTCAAATGGGAAATCTTGATACTTTGTGTAAGGGTAAAATATGGAATCAATAACAACGATTGAATTTAAGCAAAGAATCCAAAAAAAAAGGATAGAATCCACTTACCAATAAGGATACCATACATGCAAAGCAATGGATTCAGTAGAAGCAAGAGTGAGCCAAAATTGTACACAAAGATTAATAGAGAAGGCAATATTTTGATAGTGTGTTTATATGTTGATGATTTAAACACTTCACTATGATAGAGGCAATCGAGCCTCATATTTCATGGATCCTGCCACAACCATATCAAATTCTGAATGCAAAGGTAGAATCACAAAGTAAAATGAACAAAGTAAATTGTTGGAACTATGGTAAAAGGGACATGAAGAAAGAAAGTAGAAACAAAAAAACAATGAGGTTCCACCATAGAGAAATCCTCTTATTGAGGTGATGAAGCTTTACTTTCTTCATGTTATAGTATTTCTCACTCATGTACATTGGTTGATTGAGTCAAGATGATCCTATCATATGACTTCATAATGAGTGCTTTTTCACATATGAAGAATATGATGGAGGAGAAGTATACTTGGGGATGATAGTTCATATTCTATTATTGGATAGGGATTATTGGATAGGGAAAGGTATAGTTGTATTTCAATGATGAGAGGATAAAAACCCTCCTTGGTGTTCTATATATTCCTAGATTAGCTAGAAATTTAATTTCAACATCTAAGTTGAATGATTTGAGAATATATGTAACTTTTGAAAAGCATAGTTATAAATTGATAAGAGGAATTTTATTGATAGTGAGAGGGACAAGGATGGAAACTTTTTTAGGCTAGATGCCACCACTATTTTTAACTCTACCAATGTAACTAAAAAATTTGAAAAATATGTATATTGTGACACCATAGATTAGGCCACATAAGTGATTATAGTTTATGGACTATTTCAAGTAAGAAGTTCTTAGACGGTTTTTCTTATTCTAACGAATTTATTTATTTATGTAAACATTGTGTTTTTGGTGAACAAAATAAAGCATCTTTTTCCTTCGGGCAGTAACAAAGCTAAGATTAAATTAGAAATTACTCATTCAGATGTATTTGGTCTTATGGATATTGAATGTGTTGGAAAATCTAGATATTGTGTCCTTCATTAATGATGTTTCAAGATTTATTTGGATTTATTTTATGAGACATAAATCTAAAACTTTCACTAAGTTTCAAGAATTTAAGGTCTTAGTTGAAAAGCAATTAGAATGTAAGATTAAGGTTTTGAGACATCAATGGAGGAGAATATTGTTCTAAATAATTTGACGAGTTTTGTAAGCATGAAAGTATTATTGAACAAAAGACCACTTCATACACTCCTTAACAAAATGGGGTGGCAAAAAGTATGAACTGAACAATAATGGCAAGAGCTAAAAGTATGTTAAGTAATTCACAGTTGGATAGATTTTTTTGGGAAGAAGTTATGAGTACTTCATGTTACTTGTTAAATAGATCTCCTTATAAGGGTCTTTATTTGACATCTTATGAAGTGTGGATAGGAAAGAAACCTTATCTTTCACATATAAGAGTTTTTGGCTATGAATCTTATATTCATGTGCCTAAAGAAAAGCGGCCTAAGTTGGATCCAAAAGTAGAAAGGTGTATTTTAATTGGATGTGATGAGAATGTTAAAAGTTATAAGCTTTGGAATCCACTAACCAAGAAAGTTATCTATTCTAGAGATATGATTTACAAGGAACTTAGAGCTAATTTTGATCCTAAATAGCCAAAATACAAAGATAAGGAAAGGATAGTTCATTTTAAAATTAAGTTGGAAGATGCACCTCAAGAAGAACAAAGAGATGGATTTGCTCGGATGAGGAGAAAGAAGAGGAGGACAAGAACGAGGAGGAGAAAGAAGATGGTTCAAGTGATATTTATGAGCAAAATAAATAAGTTAGGAAAGATAACCAAGAAGTTGAGAGAGCTCAAAAACAATTAGAGCCCCTTCTATTCTCAACAAATCTACAAGACAATGAAACCTAGTTGAACACTAAACATGTGTGGAAGTTCCTGTCCAAGATTTTTTTTTAAATGATAATATTCCCTTTTCCATGCAATAAAATTCAAACATTTTCAAAGAAATAAACAATGAATATTCGAACATCTTGAAACCAAAATGTTCCTAGAAAATAAACCTTTAGATTTAATGTGATAAAGAGTTGTCACTTTAAGACCATTAATAGAAGATATCAGGAGATCAACAACTATCATGCCATCAAATGCAATCACAAGCCCAAAAATTTCCTTATAGACATCCTAGTTGAAAATGATGCCAGAGTATTTTTATCCATTAGTAGTTCGAAGGAACTCAAATTCAAATAGGGTACCAACTTGATGAAAAACAACCAAACCTAAACACATGAATATACCAAATTTAAAACATCATCAAATTTTCCCATTTCCTTCTTTAGAGTTGACCACTAACCACAAATTGCTATGTCATCACCAAGAGCATTCAAGTGTACAACCAACAAGCCAACTAGGATATAACTTGTCATGTTGACCCTACCATGTTACCACAAGTTACTCAAGATATGGACTTCAATTAAAACTCAAACCAAATACAATCAACCCTTAGCATCTAAAAACCATTAGAGCAAACCAAATACATAAATTCTCATTCATGGTGTGAAGCCAAGATCAAATGTAAAAGTACATTAAAGTAAGCCTCAAGTATTTCATATCAATGAAACTAGAGAGAAACCACTAGACTTTAAAGCATCTGAAAACCAAACCCAAACTTCTTATCAATAAGGAAATAAATCACCTTTGGGTTCATTACTTCTTTGGAGCAACATGGTGATAAAATTGGCACAAAGTCATGCTAACAAATTTGGATGTGAAGTCCCTACATAAGAGATATAAATACAATGTGCATATGTTCTTGTTGCTCATCAAGAAGTTAAGAACCAATCAGAAGTTGACAACGCATTCCATAGAGACTCCAAGTGGGAAAACCCTAACATGCTAGCTGGGAATTAACAATACCACACATACCAATGTATCACCATCGAGTCACTTTCGTTCACCGACTTTACACTAGAAATAAACCATATATGATAAAACTCTAGGCCTAGGACGAATTTGAAGCATGTTAAAATTCAACTTGGGTGCAAAGAAAATTTAAATGTGAATCCCAAACCTAACTAAATATAAAACCTCATTTGAGCTCAAGAATGTATTGGTGTAGTTGGAAGCCAAAGATAACTAAATCAATGCAAAGCCACGTCCAAACATGAATCACTATTAAACCAATCTAAAATTTTATTTGCCTATGTCTATACAAGGAAGGCATTTGGACATAAAAAATAGTAAAACCTAGATTTGAACTCACCAAAAACTAGATTACCATATTATTTTAGGTTTTCCACTTGAAGAAAAAATAGATTACAAATTAAAGAATTGTTTGCAATGCATATCCAATTCCAATATTATATTACACCAAGATTGACTCCATGTTGGGTCCACTAAAGCAAATAAAATCATCTGAACTTCAAACTAGCAACTTCAAGACCCTAAATTCATAACAAACTAGATTCAAATAGATTATGGAGCCAATAAGGATTTCAAACCCCTTCATCATCCTTTACCACATTTTCACTATGAGATTTTCCAAGGTGCAAGATAAGACCACTTACTCACACATCCTTTGGGTTTCTTAATACCTTAAGCAACTTTTGCATTTCCTCCCAAAATCTAGATGTAAAATTTCATCAAACTCCTATTAATAGTATTTGAGATCTACATGGGATACAAGAAGTCGAACACATCAAAATGAAAACAAAGGACCTTTGAAACCCATAGAGGTGTGTCAAGTTATCATTTGTCACACAATAACACTATCGTTAGGAGTGATCTAATTTCAACAACCCTTCTTCAAATTTGATGTGTCACAAACTTGGCCAAATACCTTTGTCAACCAACCCATCAACATTACGTATACCCATCCATTGTGGCATAGAATTTGAAAGTAACCTCCCAAAAAACCATATCAAACCATATGTGAACCACTTGATATGTAATCATAATCTATAACATTTTTCTCATCTATTGAGGAAAGTATTAATGAACCCAATTCCATCCCCAAGAAAGGGAAGGAGATAATGGAGGATGAGCTACTTGTTTACCTCCCAAAAGACAACCAAACTACCCAAACTAATGTGAAAGAGGATATCCCACAAAATAAGAGTTCCAAAGGTCAAACTATGTCTAGATAGCTATTGGGAGATCTTTGTAGTAATTCTATGGATTTAAAGCACCATGTTAAGTCACTTGAAGAAAAACTTACACATGCAAACTAGTGTGTTGAAATGGTTCCTCTAGCAAGCCATGTATGCAACATAGTGTTCACAAATTGGAAATGGAGACTATACTCATAGGCCATAGTCAAACTAATGTTCTCTTTGATGAGGAACTATGGAATGAAGTGAACAAAATTTTCACTATGTTTCAAAACTTAGAGATGGTCAAGAACATGATGGCACCACCAAAGAAAAATCAAGCTAATATAAAGTAAAACCTAAAGAAAATCATTCAAATTAATAAGGAATTTATAAAGAATTCAACCACCACCATGTATGTACTAAAGGAAGAGCTCAAAAGAAAATCAAACCAATGAACCTACCAAGGGAACTAGATCAAAATTTTCCTTTGGGTGTAACGCCCCCGCCAAGGAACCCCAAAGGACAACACAACACTAGGTCAAAATAACATAACAATTTTTTTTAAAAACAACTATAGAATGCATAACATAACATAACATATAATCTAAACCTAGGTCCTCTAAGGTTCCTTAACTGTGCTACTTACAAACTAACACTCAAGATACCTAGAATCATTCCATCGACATAAAAGATACATGATCGATATAACATGCAAGGTTCATTTTAAAACATCACATTAAATGATTCTACACGTCAACTGATAATCATCATTAATGATCATTTCCAACAAACTAACATATCCAAGCAATACTTTACAGTAATCATTACAAAAGGAATTCATCAATAATTGTTACATCGTTACAATAGTTACAACAATGCTTTCCCCAATACTTGTGGGATGATTACATCATATCACAGTAAATGATACAACTGATTTACAATCCTATATACATACACATGAAAGGTGGCCTTCTAGAACTGGAACTAGAATCCATAGTGCAATGAACAACCTCCATGCACACAAGCATGCAACAAGAATACCCAATGGAGGAAAAAGCACCAACCTTTCGACCATGCGAAACCTTGAGGTCCACCCCCCGTGCTAGGAGATAACACAAGGTCTCACCACAAACAGACAGTCAGGAAAGCAACAGGCTAACAAAATCGATGGTTATACATGGACTCCAACACATCACTGCCATCACACCAACATCACTTACTTCACTTCCAAAGGCACTCACACAAGAGGAAATACAACTAGGGAATGCTAGACTGCAATAGGGAGGAGTGTCATCACATAGCTTGATATGGGTTATGCTAGTAGATTTTTCTAGGCCCCGGCTCCCATCCTGGGTTATCCTAGCAACATCTACCAATCCCCAGCCCCCATACGAACTCATGCGGAATCAACATACCTTTCATGAGGACAGGGCAATTGATCTTTCCATTCCAGGCCTTCCCATTCATCTCAAGCCTAAATGAGCACTTGAGCCATGAATGAGGCATATCATTATCTTGATTAATGTGAAATCTTCCCATTCCCCCTAATTCATTATTAAGGTTATCACTGGATTAAGAAACCCTCCAATGGGTTATCCTATACACCACTTTGAGTTTCAGGGCCCATTGAGAGCCACTCCCCCTACTTGCAACTAGTAAACCCTACACATCAAGCAAGGCATATACCATCTTGCACACTTATCATAATCACATGAATCTAAACACAAAGCAAGGTATTGACCATCTTGCACATTTATCATAATCGCATAAACATCGATCAGGAAAACATGAACCCATGTCCCAACCCATAGCCACAATTCAACCATCATGAACAGGTAGTACAACACTTAGGATTAACATTCACACAATACACATATGCACATCCTTCAATAAAAATATCATCACAGAATCTCATGAAATCTAAGCAAAGATAGGAGGGCAACACCCTTAGGGATTGTGTTCATACAATGCACATGACCAACAACATAGCCAAACCACTTCATGGTTAAACAATCATAAGGACCATATATGCAAACATACTCCCTCCTAGGCCTCTAGAAACCAACATGCTAAATACACTTTCCAACATACTTCACACCGATGACATCCATCATAAGCAGTTACATAAACACTTAATCCAAATACCAAGCCACGTTGTGTAATACAAACAATTAATCATAGCATTAACCTTGAAGACATTCCTTTAGTAAGGCATTAGTTCCCCTATCTTATCATTCATTTTAACTTAACCACTTGGTTCAATTTAATAGATTATTTACCACCAGAATGTAATGTCCTTCCAAAATAAACTAACAAAATGTAACTTAATATTCAACCCAAGGTAAATTACTTATTTAGAAATACTCTAATAATATGGATGTAATAAAAATAATGAAATTTTTAATGCAACAAATAAACATTGGATTATACAAAGGTCCAATATTTGTGTTACTCTTTCATAAAATGAACTTATAAAGAGATTGAAAAAGAATTATTGTTAACGAGAAGCTTACCCAAAAAACGCACCACCTTTATTACTAGATTATATATTCACATATATAAGTGAATATAGAAGTTTCTATTCACAGTGCAAACACAAAATTAATAATCATTTATGACAACAAACAAGTGTAAGGCCCTTACTAACAAGAACAAATAATTTTCATCAAAATAACAAAATTTAAGAGTAAATTAATTACTAGTAATTAAATACCTTACACTTAATGAAGTATGGATATAGTAAGGTTATAATGCATTAAGCAACCAAATTCTAACATTAATTCCTAGTATTAAAATAGCAATCAATTTAATGGAGTAGAAAATATTAGATGCTTCTAATTACTTAATAATCTATAATACAATAGAAGTAATATTCTTGATTTACACATTGTAATGTAGTTGAGTCTATCTTTAACAAACTCCTATTTATAATCTAGCCATTTATTTTAGTAAAGACCACAAGTGTGACTTGAAAAGTTGAATCTAAAACTTGCCCTTACACAAATTTATTTCAAAAACATTATCTTTAAAATGTTGGAAATATTAAATATGCTAGAAGATATTATGCATTTCGCTTATAAACTTAGGCAAGGGTTTTAACCTAAGAGAATTATCCAACCTCATAACCCTCTTCACTAACATTCCTTAAAGGTTCTCATGATAAATTCTTTACATATACTTCATTTAATTTAAAATTCGATCTATATTGTAGGGGATACATCCTTTTTATTATCTTTGTACTTAAATTGAAATTAAGGAAATTATATTTAAAATATTTCCTAGACTACATGTTCTCAATTTTATATATATATATATATAAAAGAAGGAATAAGATATCTAGTAGTAGACTTTAAATTAAAACACTAAGGAGATTAAAGAAAATAGAAACGCTATCTAAATAAATGCTCTTGAAACTATATAGTTCAACTTTAAGATTTCCAACCTATAATCAATACCAACAATGTACCGCAAAAATAGAAGATCACTATTATATCTACTGGGCATATTAATAAGAGTATAGATCAATATTTTAGATTGCTAAATGGTCCGAATATAACTACCAAATAAATTTAAAGGGGCAATTCAAATTCTAACTTCAATGCATGCTAGCAAGAACAGGGTAGCGAACAATTACAATAGAGAAACTTAAAATTTAGTTATATATATATATATATATATCTATCTCAATACTATACTTTTTATTTAATCTAACTTCACTCTCTTCTTTTAAATAAATACTATTGTATTTTTCCAAGATCTAAAAATCACTCATATAAACCAGAGAGTTGATATAATACCATTAACTATCAACCACATGGAGAATTAAATCTAAGAAGGAAGCTATAACTTAAATCGCATGAGACCTAACCATGGATTAAAGATAATTACAAACCGAAATCAGAAGAATATCGATATGACCCATGCTGCAGGAACCACACATTGTAGAGGCATTGGACTGAGACATTGAAAGCATAAGGGATTATCAAAACAGCTCATCGCAACCTAAAGAATTCCCAAAGATAAAAGACCAAAGAATATGCATTCAAGCACATCTACAAAGAATCTTAACAAACATCATGGCTATTCAACTAGAACAAAATTGCGATCACTAGCCATCTAATGCACACAATAGAGAATCAGAACAAAATAACGCAATTGGAAGGTGTAAAGCCAGATTACACAACCTTCGTCGGGTCCTCTCTATCGGTGCGAAAATGGGAGATTTGGGATGGCCTGCATTGTTGATACCTAGTACCTACAATCTGTAGCACACAAAACGGTCGTGTATATACATATACATATAATCAGGCACACCATGAAAGGGAATCGCAGCATCACAGGGAACTCACAAGTGAGTGATGCGACACTGTCCCCTTCACCCTTACACAACAACAAGAACGACACCAAATGGTCAAATCAACTCATATAACCAATCGGATACATAGACATCATAATAAGATCAGTCACATAATGTTCATTAGTCCTCATAATAAACAACATCAACTGCTTAACATCATTAGCACATACCTTTTAATATCCCTATTATTTTACCTTCATCTCCGAGTTCCAAAGTCGACTACCTGCACATCCACGGTGAGAATGGAGGGGCACTACATTGGGCTTAAGAGATTGGATAATTTTAATTAGACCCTACTCTATGTTTCTCTTCTTTCGAGTTTTTGTTAATCATGTGATTTTCTACTACTGTTTTGATTTCTCAAGTTCTATTGGGCTTGTTTTTCTATGCTTAGTCCCATTTCTTGTGGGACTTGATGTATATGCCATTAGGCTAATTTTGCAAAAGGGTTTGGGCCTTTCAAAAACCCCTTTTTTACTCTAATAAAAAACACTTACACAAATTTGAGCATAATTAAATATTGTAAGTTGAATGGTAAAATCTTTGTAACTATTTATTCCCAAATAATATTTGGGATGTTTGCCAAAAATTAG
Source organism: Sequoia sempervirens (assembly GCA_007258455.2). Lineage (NCBI taxonomy): Eukaryota > Viridiplantae > Streptophyta > Pinopsida > Cupressales > Cupressaceae > Sequoia > Sequoia sempervirens. The sequence continues at coordinate 13,497 of VDFB02251310.1, forward strand.
CTGACCACAAAATCTCTAGGTAGCAACATAAAGACCAAATAGATACGATGCTAGGAAGCTTCTTGAAGGACTAAAATTTGAGAGATATAGCTTAATAGAATTCAAAGATTTGATGAGAAATTGTGATGCCCTTAAACAACCAAATTTTAATTAGATTTGATAAATATAAGTACCTACAAAATACCCCCTTGTAATTGCAAGTTTATCAATGGAACAAACATATTTTTGGTTCTTAATGACCCTAGATTGAATGGCTTTTGGACCAAACTATTAGAAATGAAGGTGAACAACTATAAAATAAAAAATTGATTTCAATTCTACATTAAATTTTATTCAATACATAACCAAATGGGGAATGCAAGAAAATAAATCAACAATTCAAATAAATATGGAACAAATAATTAAACACATAACATAGTGTTTACTTGGAGAAATCCTTTCAAAAGAAGAACAATATAAAGAAATTAAAAAATTAAAATATAAAATAAAGAAACCTCCAACAAGAAGAAACCCAAATATGTATTATCTTCAAAATAGAGATCACATGCAATCCTTCACTTCTCCACTATCTTGAATCCTTCAACACTTGCAAACAAAGCTTTATCACTCTTGCTAATTACATACATATAGTACCACCTTAAGGCTTGCTTATATAACATTTTCACCCCCTAAATGGGGCATCCAAATTGGTTATCAAATCCTCACACCTCTCTTGGATAATCGAAGCATTTAATACATAGAATAATTTAGGTTGCAATAATTTTACTCACCTGCCTAGTTTAGACACTTGGTTGTTAATTTCTAACCAACTTGGTGGTTATTGTTTATAAGCACAAGTTGTTTCATCTTTAATGATAGCCACCCAAAATGATAAAACAACCTCATAATAACCCCTTTAGGAAGTTGAGCACCCAAAACAACCTTATCCTCCAAAATTCCTTCCTGGTAAAATAGTAAATCACTGCTAGTAAAAATTAGTTATTGACTATAAAAAATGAATTACTGTACCATAAAACTTAATTATTGTGATAGTAAAACATTGATGGAAAAAATAATAATTAATGTTGATGGTGAATCCTTCTTCCCTTATGAATGATTTACTAACAATATTAAGAGTGATTAAATACATAAGATTTAAAAGGTTGATGGCATCTTCATCCTAACACAAACATATAGCCCCACAAATCTATAGATCAAAGTTATTTCATTGAGATCCCATTAGGGCAAAAGGAAACAGTATAAATTGAACAATAGGTTAAGGTAAAAAAAAATGATAAAAAGAAAATTATATTAAGGTAAGAGACTTTTTACAAATAAGGATAGCAGATTTGTGATCTTGTCAATCTTTTAAAGTTTACAAATTCAGCTAAACGTAACAATATTACTTTACTATTTTTATCAGCAGAGTTGTACAAAAAGCTATAGAAAAAAAGCAGGTACCTATTACAAAATTACTATTGAAACAAATATTATCATAGATTTCAACTTCTTGCTTTAACATATGTACAACAAAACAAAGAAAAACTACAAACATGAGTAGAGCAAGCTATTTCTTCCTTGGATAGTGATTGCCTTGTGGGAAGTGGTGACAGTTGTCTTCTATAACTTCTTGCCATGGATTAATGCTCGTGGATTAAGCAGGGGCTACCTACGATTTGGCTCCACACATGCTTGTCACATTGGATCTCTCACCTCTATAATTTTCTCACTTTAGAGTGGTGAGAGTTATGCCTACTCTTGGATGATCCCCAGGATTCCCCACAATTCAAAGTTGTGCATTCTCTGATAATAAGCACTTAATTACTTGGAGAGTATATTCATCATTTTCAATTATTATATTGAATCTATCAATTGTTGCTCACTGAATCTATTATTTCTAGTTGCTTTCCCACAACATGAAGGCAAAGAAAGCTCTTATTCATTGAAAAAAGGTAGTGTGTGCATGTATACTTCACATGGATATCTTCTTTGATTGCCGATGAATTCTGCAATTTCATTAAGAATGGCAACAAATTTTAGGTCAACCTTTTTGGCAGATGCAGTTTTGTGTATCAATTTTTTATACTAGTTATACTCTTTTCTCTTACCTGATTTCCATTTGTTCTACAAACAACCTATAAACGTGGCAAAAGATTGATTAGACATCATGTCCATGGACAATGGCTTGCATGTTATTTGATGGCACTGTTTTGAAATTGCTCACAAAATGAATACACAAATAGAAAAGAGAACTAAAAGATGCCGATTTTTTGTTTGGTCAGTTACTTATACAACATTGCAAACCTTTTAAAATTTTAGACCAAACTGATTGATAGGGAAAACATGGCTTCACGCAAAATAGTGACAACCATATCCAAACCTCTATTCAAAAAAACACTTTGCATAAAACAGGCAGTGCCCACTCAAATTCTTCACCTACTTCAAATCTTTGCCTTCAAACCTACCTCCACTCTCAAAAATATCTTCATCATCATCTGATTTACCATCCTCATCACTATGTTTAGTTTCTTCGTTACTATCATTATCATCAAGTGCCAATTCAGACTGATCACTTTCAAGTTCATTTTTTGCTTTAATCTTGAGGCTCTTTAGGGTTTTGTACATCCCTTCTTGTTGATTCTTATTCATCTGTGAAAAACATGGTGGCAAATCATTAAAGATTTGGAGTTACACATAAAAAGGAAAAAAAATTAAAACAATTGAAAGCACAAGATTATTTACCTATAGTGTGCATTACAATAACAACATAATATAAATGCCTTACAATATATGTTCACAAATTCAATTTGATTGAAATCTACTATTAGCAATAAACATTAATGTGCTTATAATTTTTAACTAAATTTTATTCTCAAAACAAAACCATTTTAATATAAGAATTTTCAAATGATGCAAGATTCAAAAGTTTCCGACTATTTTAAAAACAGAAGAAAAATTCCAAAGCAAAAGCAAATCCCATTTTATGGACAAGATAGCAACATATTATTTGATAGAAAATATCAAACCAAAATGTATCCATATATGTTCAACAGTAACAAAACCTTTTTTGTTATTATATATGATAATTTTGTTTTAGAAAAGTATCCTACATATTAAGATCATGCAATTATTATGTAGGTTTCTATCATAAAAATTCGTTGTAAAGAGTGATGAAGTTGAATCATAGTAAGCAATATTATTGAAATATAGAAACCTAAGTTGCCAAACTTTTCGTTGCGTACGTTTACTGGTCACATCATCTTTTGATAGAACAGTCAGGGTTTGGGATGCTGAGAATGTTAGTAAGACAAATGCCTTACCTTAGTAGCTAAGCTTCATTAACATTCTTAATAGAATTATCTCGCTCTGATGATTTAAGAGCAGAAAAACATCATTCTAAATAACATTTTGTCTGTATCCCCTTGTCTCATTCTGATCTGCTTGTAATTACATCTTAGGTCAATTTTGGAGAACCTATATGCAACTCAACAATTGACGAGTCTACTCTAGGAACAAAAAATTGGTTATTAGCCTGATCTTTATAGAAGTCATGATAATCAATGCACGTGTAAAAAGAACTATCCTTTGTTTGTATCCAATACTAGTTGTGCAACTTGGAATGACACGTCTTGCATGTAGTGATTTGAACTTTGTATACCATCTTTTCACTTTTTATCTTGGAGTGCAAGTAAAGGGTAATTATTATGGCTATTGTGCTTTATACCAGTTCATTGATGTTCTCTATATGAATATCAATTGGAAGATCCTTAGAAAGGTCATCAAAACCACTTGGTACTGCAATAATATCTTTTATATTTTCTGGATATATGCCTGTTTTTTTGAACTGGCTGAAGGATGCAAGCACTTTAAATTGTCACAACTGATTATATAACATGGGTTGCTTTTACTGATTTGTATTTGCATTTTATGGGCTGATATGATGGAATGTTTAAGTGGCCGAAACCCTAATTCAATATCTTTATTGTCTGGCATCGTCTGGCATAAATTTCAAGTACAACTCTTTCAATTCCATGCAGACTTAATAGAGTCCATGAATTAAAAGCCATAAGTTTCCAGTCTATGATTAAATTGCAGAGGTTTCTGGATTGAAACTGTGTGATTTTTAACATCTACGTTTTGGATCATGCTCCATGATCTGTCATCAGAATGTTATGCAGATAGAGAGAAGAGAATAAAAATGGAGTAGTAGACCTATCTATCTTACCATGTCTGCTACTCCATTTTCATTCTCTTCTCTCTATCTGCATAGCATCCTGATGATGGATCATGGACATTGATGTAAAAAATCACATAGAGTCCATGAAGCCATTGTGTGTGTAGTATCACCAGTATTGCCCAAAGGTATCACCTGAAAATCAGAGGTCATTGAATAAAATCACAGTCTGATGTTCATGCCTTAACTTCTTACAAGTCATATTGGTCTCATCAGCAATATCCACAGCCAACATACTCCTTACAAGTCATGGCGGTACCATCAACAATATCCACAACCAACATCTGTGGTCTAGAGCTCACTTCTTGCATGAGAAACAATGGCCCTCTTCCTTAGGTGCTTTAGTAACATTAATTCCAACTTGAGGTGGCCATTTGTATTGATATTAGATGTTCTATTTGGACGGATAGATCTTAGGAATTGTATATTTTTGCTTTCTTGCATTGGGTCTTGCTTTTGAGTAATTTTTTAAATGATCTAAGTCAGCTGGTTTAAAAGACAACACATTTCTTCAATTATCTTTCAGACCATCAACAAGCATGTAAGATTGCCTAGCTGTTGAGATACAATGAACCCGCATGTAAGACTCACATGTTCTAGTCTTTTTAGTTTTTATGAAACACTTCAGAGAGAAGAGAAGAGAAATCACACTCGTTAAGGATCTCATCCTCGAGAGCATATGGAACATCCAAGTCATGATGATGCCACCAATCATATGCAGTCCCCTCCTAATGTAGTGATGTAAACTGTTTTTTTCCCAAATCAGTCATCAAATGCATGTTAAAACTAAAAAATTAACAAATTTATGGATCTGTACCTGTTGCTCTTATTTTCTTTGATCCATTAAATCTGAGGATATCAATTTTTGGCATCCGAGGATGGGTTTCAGCTCTAGAATGGTTTTTTTTATTCAGGCCAATGTCCATCAGCTCTCCAATATCACTGTATGCCTGAAAGCAATAATTTAATATGAAGTTATCATCATTTGGCCCTATATGCTCTCTATAGCTTTCTGGTAGTGTCTTTATTAAAGTGTCTTGCCTTGCTAGTTTTCTGTAGCTGTTGCTCGGCAATTGTTCTCCTTCTACAGTGTGCGCTCAGTTTTTCAAGCTTTTCTTTCTGTAGCTGGGCACAGATCTCTTATGTCTTTTTTGGTAAATGCATGCTGTTTGCTTTTCTTATTTTTAGATTGAGTTATGTCAGTTAATTGCTGTTCTTATTTTAGAAAAGACACCTTTTTTTTTTCTCCAAATGTGTTTCTCAGTTTATTCCAGAAATCAATTTCCAGCTATTAGCTTTCAGTTTTTAATAAGGTATTATAAATATATATTAAATTGCAGGCAGATATAGATAGGTTTGTGGAGGTTGTGTCTCTGTATGATAATGAGGAGTCGTTTTTGTCTCAGGATGATACAGATCCAAGGGATACAGTTGGACGGTGTATGGATAAAAGCCAAGGTAAGATAAAAGAGAAACAGGAGCTATACATCAAAAATTTAAATTCATCTCTCACAGTTCTCTGAGATAAGCTGTGAGATGTTCCTTTCTGTCATAGTTATAATTTTTATGGCTTTGTTTGAACTTCTATTGTGATATATAATAAATTAATTTTTAAAATCAATTAATGTTACGTTTTATCACGATTTTTAACTTGCAGGATTTCCATTTACTGAGGTTAGCTGTCTTCGGGCCAGCACTAGTAAAGTTGTTTGCTGCCACTTCTCTTCTGATGGAAAGTTGCTAGCCAGTGCTGGACATGAGAAGAAGGTAATCTGAATTTAGACATGAAACTGTGATTTATTTTCTCTCTCTTTTTTTTAAACATGTATAATCTAGAGTCATGGGTAAAACCATAATATTTTGGACTTTTCTGGAAATGTAGGCAGTGTTGTGGAACATGGACACATTGAAACTTAAAAGTTCTCTAGAAGAGCATCACTTTCTGATCAGTGATGTGCGGTTCAGTCCTAACTCAACCCGCCTGGCTACATCATCTTTTGATAGAACAGTCAGGGTTTGGGATGCTGACAATGTTAGTAAGACAAATGCCTTACCTTAGTAGCTAAGCTTCATTAACATTCTTAATAGAATTATCTTGCTCTGATGATTTAAGAGCAGAAAAACATCATTTATATTTATTTTCAAGAAAAAAGGAATTCATTTATCTTTAGAGTTCACCTCAGGTTATTGGCATTATTAATTCTCTCTTCAATGTTGATTGTGTGCGATAAGAATCTTTTAAGATATGAATGCATGAGTTTATGGACTTGGAATGGGTATTTTGGTTGAATGAACTGATCAATTTACAAGTGCTAGATTATTGCTGATTGATCATTATTATTGAATATAAGTATTGTTGTAATGTCTTCAATTTTTTTCATTAGTTTATGTACAGCCCAATTATATGGTTCAGGAGGTCATTTTTATCATTTATATGGGTCAGGAGCTCATTTTTATCATTTGATAAATGTTACATTCTGGTTGAATTTTGCAGCCAAACTTTTCGTTGCGTACGTTTACTGGTCATTCTGCATCTGTTATGTCACTTGATTTCCACCTAAACAATGAGGATCTCATTTGTTCTTGTGACGGAGACAGTGAAATCCGCTACTGGAATGTTACCCAGGGCATTTGCACAAGAATATTTAAGGTAGGTAGCTTATCCTTGATTTTATTTTCTAGCACAATGCTAGTTGATGTTTTCTGTCATTTACTATGATCTTCAGCATCGGGATGTTTGCTAACTGTGTTGTGTCTTCGTGTATGAACTCTGGGATTTTGAAGGGTGGTATGAGTCAAATGCGATTTCAACCACGGATTGGCAGGTTTCTTGCTGCAGCTGCTGAAAATGTTGTTTCGATATTTGATGTTGAGAGTGAAGTTTGTGTGCATTCTTTACAGGTTCGTGTATTGTCTAAATTGGGCACTGTTTGCATTTCACTCGTACGATAATGCTCCTTTTGATAGGGAATGTGCAAGAAGTAATGTAGAATAGATTTCCGTACTTCCTGCTGCATTTTTAGGACTACACAATTGTTGTACCTTCAATTTTGTCTCGTTTTATGTTTTTGGCACTGCAATTTTCCTTTGTTTTTTATGAAATCTTGAGAATGGGAATTTTGCGTTCGTGGTTGCTACTTGTATGGTACAGCAGCATGCACAACTTATATTCCATTGAACAGCTTTCAGATAATATATTGGCACCTTTGTTGTAAGATCCAAATCACACATGGTACCCGTTTGTCTTGTTAGTTGAGAAACCATTTAGTAGGATCTTTTCTGCGGATTGATGTACTGCTGCATAGATGCATGTCTAATGATAAAAGTCGTGTCAATAAACAAATGCATGTTTTTCTAGGCGCCATATTGTTGAGAGCTCTTGTGAATGGTAACATCTAGTCGATTATACAATGACAGGCTTCTTGTAAGGCATATGGTTAAAACAAATGTCTTTGATGTGCAGAGACACACAAAACCTGTGCATTCTCTTTCCTGGGACCAAACTGGAAACTTTTTGGCATCTGTTAGTGAGGATTCGGTAAGGGTGTGGGCCTTTGGTTCTGGAAGTGATGGAGAATGTGTACATGAGCTGATTTGTAGTGGAAATAAGTTCCATTCGTGTGTATTTCATCCTAGTTATCAATCACTCTTGGTCATTGGCTGCTGTCAGGTTAGATAATATTTCAAATGAATTTATATGTGCTGTCAATATTTTCTATTAATTAGGGGCCTAAATTTTAGTTTGAGATTTATTAATTTTTTGTTCCTAATTAACTACTTATTGATGTAGTTTGAGTCTCGTTGATCTCCTTTAGTAATTTTTGCTCCTCCTTTCATCCGTTCTTTGCAGCATTGTGCAATCCAAGTGCAACAATTATAATGGGTTTTACTTTTTATTATCATGGATTACATTTCTTGTTTGGGCTCTGGTGTTTTGTTGATTATATTGCTTTGTCCTGTAGTCCTTGGAGCTCTGGAATATGGCTGAGAACAAGAGTATGACCATCCCAGCCCACGAGGACCTAATTGCGGCTCTGGCAGTTTCGCCTGCAACAGGCATGGTTGCTTCTGCAAGTCATGACAAGTGTGTGAAGCTATGGAAGTGAACATTAGTCTCTGCATTGTGGCAGTTAAGGGTTTTCGGTCACAGATGTAACTGTTTGCAATTGTGGCAAGCTTTGAAATAGCTATTTGTACAATTTAACTTATTCCGGTCAAAATCAATAATTAAGAACTACAGATTCATGTGCATCTATTTTTTCCTTGAATGACACGTGAAGCTTCTACAGCGAGTTAACAATTCATAAGCATTTGATGTGCTTAAATATGTATTTATTAATGAAGGTCGCATCATATGTTTAGGCATTTTTAAGTCTATTAAACATTGCTTAGGGTGTTTTCTTGCTTCTTTAGGGTACATCAATACACTAAGTTTAACTGGATATGCTACTTCCATTTCGTTTAACGTGGAAGTAGGCTGATACATCTGCTAACAAGTTTTAAAAAAAAGCCGAACAGTGATAGTTTGTCTTATTTTCCTTTGTCTTATCAGACAAGCAATCACATTTTCTTGTATCTTCCTTTGGCCTAATTTTTCCATAGATTTGCTTGCAGGTCCTTGCATAGCCCTGTTTGCAGGTAATGATCGGCATATTTCCAGTTTTTTTTTTTTGGGTGAATTGTGTTTGACATCTTTCTTATTATTATTATTTTGTTAAATAAGTTCGATACCTTTCCACCTTGCTGACTGGGATATCCTTGGTTTCGTTCCATGGATGGTCTGATTAGTCAAATTAATAACTTTGGTTGAATAGACCATCTTTTAATTTAAAGTTTGGTTACATCAACTTATAAATAGACTGGAAGCTGGTTTATATACAAAGTTAATCCTGGCTTGTGTATGGCAAATACGAATCTGAATGTCTCTGACGTTTCTTTAACTGCTTAAATGTTTTGGGCCACGACAATATTATAGTCCCCATAAAAGACCTCATACCAAATATTAATTAAGAGTTTTAATTTTTCCTTTTAGATGGGAAGCTGGCAAATTGGAAAAAAGATGTCTCATCGACGTGTAGTGCCTTGTAAATGTGATCTTATATGCCTGAGCATTATATGCTTTGTGGTGTATGGACAAGTAAAAATGTCGCTGAGCACCACAGGAAAACTGATAAAACATATTACTGTGTGCTGTGTTAAAATTGCTAGGAAGCTTTGGCACAGGAAAACTGAAGGTTAGCATGTTGAATGTTAGTTTTTCTAAGATGTTAAAATTCTCAAACCATTGTGAGTGAATATTAAATCTGGTTTCTTGTAATTAATCAGTTCAGCGTCTGAATGTGAAGAACTCAGCTGATTTGGAAGCACAAAGAATTCTATGTATGTTTTAGAGAATATGTAATGGCTCGATGTTGTTTGAAATCATTACAATATGCTGACGATACACAAATTTACGCTAATTTGAGGTAGCGCAGAGAAGACGCTCTTCTATCGATTTTATGTTTGTATTCATGTAGCACTTCTGTGTAATCAATTGTAACAACTGCCAAAATGGAACCCAGTTTTTTTTACTTGCCTAATTCAATATTATGGTATACATATACAATATATGGAGAGTACAATCTCAAATATAATGAATACAATACAATTCATTTTAATATGAGTATATTAGAAGTCACCATTGTCAGATATCAATGATCAATTTGTAAAATGGTTGTACAATTCATGAGTAACAATAAAATCAATGATTATCAAAGTTCAGGTATAATAATATCAATATTCAAGTATATCTAATGTAAATGGCATATCCAACAACAGCTACTCGATTACTTCCCACTTGCCTAGGCCCTTGTCGTGGTTGGGGCATGGCAAAAGAATAGGATTGAGGAGGGGTAATATAAACTAATCATATCGATTAAAACCCAGTCCAACCTAATTATATTTTAGCTAGAAGTATTAAAATAAATTGTCTAAAGTCAATGTAATAATATCTCTGCGGATTATTAGGCTTTCTCATTTATTAGTTTTGGTCAGGTTATATCCTTTTATTTGGCTGCTAGGCGTACGATTCAGACAGACTCTTAAACCAGCACACCAAAGTATTACAAGACACCATGGAACAATGCAAGTTGACGTATAAAACTATACAACGCAAGGTATCACGAAACAATACAAGCGCTACTTAATTAAACGTATCTTCGAATGAATTGAATCAAAATACTCAATCCTTCCACTTGAATCAATTTGGGATTAGCTTGGTTCAAAACACTGTAGTCTAATTCCAATTCATATTTCATTTTAAACAATCTACTCTAGATGCTCCTCTATTGGCTGAGGACACAATAATCAAAGGATGCTTCTTGTTTATAACTAGAATACTCCACACATTGGGTGACAAGACTTTATTGTACTAGGAGTTTTATCAATTGTGTGTGTGTGCGTGCACGTGTGTGGGTGTGGTTGGGTGTGTGTGGGTGTGCGCGTGCGAGCATGTGCGTGTGCGTGTGTGAGCGTGCGAGCGCATGCGTGTATGTGTGTGCCCTTTATACTCTTATCTATTAAGTCTTCATGTAATATGATGTGTATATAATTAAATCCTCAGGGAACATAAATTTTTTAGATCCATTGGATGTCTCAAATGACACTCAAAAGTGTAGTTGTAGCTTAAAGGGTTGATCAATGCCAATCTAGGTCTACTCACACCCAAATTAGAAAATTAGTCATAGTGAAGTTGAAAGTTAGTCATTGAAGACATTTAAAATAAGTATTAAAGAAAATTTGTAAAAACTATGGTAGAGATTTGAATGCTATGGTCTTGACCTCTAAAGTTTGTTCCTAACATTTTTACATGATAGCCTTGCAACTTATGGTCTTGACCTAGTATGATGTCTCGAGAAGCTATCTACCCAAATCCCTTCATTAAGGTTTTCACTAGAGTTTGATTGACCTAAATTTGTATTTACTTCAATCAAATTGGGAATACACAAAAAAATAATTCAAAAGTAATCCAATTCTTGAGGTACAAGACAAATTAATCAAACACATGATTTAAGTGACGCAACAAGCACCTAGAAATATATAACCAACGGGGAATCAAATTCAAACATTTAAATCGATACACTTATTTTCTTGAGCCAAAACCAAGTATATAAAGAGATTACACATTTTCTAGTCATAACGTTGAAATTGGTTGATCCAATACATGTTAAATATCATAGACACCACCGAGTAAATGAATTTCATCATAAATTCACTAGCCCATTTTAAAATTTGTATTTTTAATCTTTAAACAATCTTTAAACTAGGTTTTAGGGTTTCTTTCTTCTAAATTTCTCCAAACATGGGCTTTCTACATTTAATTTTTTGAGTTTAATAATTGAGACTAGTGTTACATTGATCTCAAATCATTTAAATGACTTTTGAAACCTAGCTTTAATGTTCATTAATAATTCTAGTTTTTTTTTGGACTGCAGGAATCGGTCAGGTATTCGTCCCCTTATAAATTGCAGTGCACCTCCCTTATAAATTGCAGTGCACTTGGTAAACTCTTTTCACACTTTTTTCATGTGACCAGTGACATTGGCGTGACACGCTCTCTGGTACCACGAGGACGATGGGGAGACTAGACCTTGTGACCTCTTTCTTGCAACAAGATGCTTTAGCCAATCGAGCTAGGCCCACCGCCCCCATTAATAATTCTTGTTCACCAACTTTTAAATTTTAATATTTCAATAGGTTTCATCCCCTACATATGAAATTAAATTTCTAATTGTTATTCCAACAATAGAATATATATATATAGAGAGAGAGAGAGAGAGAATACCTTGTTTTGTTTTCACTCTTCAATTTGTGTTAAACCTTGTTAAATCCTTGTATTTGTTAATCCTTGATCTCTGTTGAAATTCTCCCCTTTTCAATCTATAAAAAATTAATCTAACTCTCCAATAAATGAATAACTGAAGGATGTATAATTCCAAGGCCTACATCATATCACTCCCCAATTGCCTTATCATGGCATGAAGACAACCAATCTCGAGTGCCCATTAACATTTGAGAATGTGTGGTTTATGGATGAATCCTTCCTAGACTGAGTGAAAGATTGGTAGGAGAGACTGCCTAGATTCAAAGGAACACAAATGTTTATCTTGATTCAAAGGATTGTAGCACTCAAGTTGAAAATTAAGGATTGGAATAAGAATAGTTTTTAAAACATATTTATTAAAAAACCGGTAGAAAGAGAACTCTCCATTCTTAATGAAGAAGTCATTGTAGGAGGAAAGTTTCGGGGGAATTTAATGAAGGGAAGACACTCTTAGCCAAATTGGTAGATTTACAATCCAAAGAGGAGATATTTTAGAGACAAAAGTCAACGGAGATATGGTTAAAAGTAAGGGGTTGAAAACTATTTTTTCACTTCAATAGGGTTAGAGAAGAGCCAAAATTTCTACTGTCACCTCATTTGATGGTGTTAAGTTGAGCAAATGAGAAGAAATAAATAAGGACACAATCTTCTTTTTCTCTTTACTTTTAGGCAGTGATGAACCTAGTGATTGGACTTTATGAGGATAATCCACAGGGTTATTATAAATACTAATATTAAAATTTTAATGGATCTCTTTACTAAAGAAGAGATCAAATTGGCCCTAAATATATGCAACTAGACAAGGCCCTAGGTTCGAATGGTTGTCTCATAGCCTTTTTTCGAAGATGTTGGCATATTTTGGTAAAGGATATAGTGGTAGCCTACAATGATTCACGAAAGTATAGGAAAGTTCTGAAATCCCTTAATTATATCTTCATCACTCTCATTCTGAAGAATCCTTCTCCAAAGTATTTCATATGTTTCCATCCAATGTTCCTATGTAATACTCTATGAGATTTTGGCAAAAATATTGGCGAACAAATTGAAATTTGTTCTTTTCATGCCTTAGTTTTAGATGCACAGAGTGGATCCATTCCAAGGAGGATTATCTCAAAAGGAATAATCGCCAGTTGTGATATTAATCACTCAATTTCCAATTCCAAAAACAAGAGTATGATTATTAAACTGGATACAAGAAAATTATGACAAAGTTAATTGGAGATTTATTTTCAATATTTTGGATTCTCTTTGCATAGGAGGGGGCTTATTTTTTGATATATTTGTTCTCCAAACTATTTTATTCTAATTAATGGGATCTAGTTGGTTTTTTTTTTCTCTTACAAGAGGTATCCACCAAGGTCACCCACTATTACCCTATCTATTTTTTCTAATGTTTGAGGTGTTGGGAAGATCCCTTATCCAACCTGACATAGACAACAAATGGATTGGAAATAAATCCACTAAATACTTTGAAGCCTTGATTCATTTGCATTTTATAGATGACACAATACTATTTGGGGGAAGCAAGCATGAGGGAAGCTTATATAGTTAAAAATATTTTGGATTCCTACTTGGCTACCTTAGGTCAACAAATCAATGAACATAAGAGGTCTTTTACTTCAATGTATCTCTAAGATCCTAGCATAGGATTACTAGATTCCTAGGTTTTAGAGGTGGTACCTTCCCTCTTGTTATCTTGGCATTCCACCATTTTTAGGTGCTTGTAAAGTGGTGCTTTGGTCCTCAGTATTGGATTATTTCAAATCTCAATTGCTAGCATGGAGAGGAAAATGGTTGAGCTTTGTGTGGACAATTATAATGATAAAATCCATTTTATTGGCCCTTCCAATTTACTGCTTCTCTATTTTAAAAGCTCAAAGTGGGATTATATCAACCATAACAAGATGATGAAAGACTTTATTTAGTAGCCTGGCATCAAAGATAAGAGGAAATTCACCTTGATAGCTTGGAACAAAGTTTGCTTACCTCAAGTGATTGGTGGTGCAGGTCTCAAGAATTTACATCTTCAAAATATGGCTCCAAAGAAAAACTTGTATGGAACATCTATGCAAATAGGCATTTCACATAAAGCAAATTTATGAGAAAGAAATGTCTAGATTCAATGGAGGATACAAGAATTTCACAACTAGGAAATCACTATTTAGTTCTCATGTTTGGAACTTCATTTTAAAATATAGACATATTATCACTGATCGTCTATCCTTGACAATTAATAATGGGAGGAAACATATACTATGGGGTAGTCACCAATAATTAAATGAGAGATGAAACTTTATAAAAATAAAAAATATTCTGGCTCAACAATGGGGTTTTGAAGTGTTGAATTATGTATTGCCCTCTTAATTAAGCAATATAAGACCATACAAGTGGAAAACTATTCCTAGAGAGGGTTACCCGAGTGAGCAAGTGATAGTCTAAATTGTATTTTAAATCAACTCATGATTCATATTGTAGAGAAGGAGAATGACTTTAAATGGATATGTTCTAGTTCGAGGACTTATTTGGTTAAACTTGGCTATTATGGATGATCTAGAAGATCATACTTGGCCAATAACCAAATCTTGGTACAAGGGATTGTTTACCCAATGCTAGAGCTTTTTGTTGGGTTTTCATTAACGGAAGGGTGGTCCTCATAGGTGACATGTTATAGAAACTAGGTTTGTTAGGCCCTTTCAAATGTGTCCTTTGCCTCTAGACAAAAGAAACAAATGAGCACCTATTCAACTATATGTTTATTGAAAGTGTTAGCATTGGTTATTCAATAAGGTGAAAGGTCCATTCTTTCCTTTTGAATTTTTTTTTGTAGTTGTTCAAATATTGGTTGACAAGTAAACCAAAATCATTTTTTTTCAAGACTTTGGAATACAAGCCTAGCCCTCATAGTATGGAAAATTTAGAAGGAGGAAAATAAAAAGATCTTTGAAGTGAAAGAGTGCAAATGGGAATCTATATTATCACTTTTAGAAAAAGAAATTTTAGAAATTACTATGAGAAGGGTTGAAACTCAATCATAGAAAAAAATACTTTTCTCTTCATGGGACAAAGAAATGCTAAATAATTACACTAAATTGAAACTTCCTCTCAATCATGGGTTGTGCTCATCAACTATTAACTCTACAAAAAGACCAAGAAGCAATGGATTCCTTGTAGTGACCCTCCCGCTGTGACATCCTATTTTAGTTTGTTTTCGGTTTGAATGATAGATGTTTTAGTTTACTATGATACTATGTTGTTTTGTATTTCATGGATGATACATTGATATCCTGATTATCTAGATTGTGATTAGTTTGATGATACTGAGATAGATTCTTACATGATATGGTTTCTTTCTTATGACTTTGCATATGGTTATCATGTTGTAATGATTGCTTATGATTTATCTTGCTCGTCTGTGTCGGTGAAGAAGACAGTATGGCATTACTCATTCGTGAGTACCCTGCTACGCTGCAATTCTTATTCACGGTGTGTTTTCTAACATGAGTATATATATGTTTTAACATTGATGTTTCCTGCAGACACAGGTACCGGGTAACGGCTCCACCTGCTTGACAGGTCTGAGCGTACCCTAATTCAATAAAAATATGTTGTTGGAGGTATTGACAGGTCCTTTTAAACCATCGTTCTTTTTCGAACGAGTACCTATGTGTTACCCCATGTTGTTGTTCAGTTTATTCAGTCGTGTTCATTTGTACTGTTTTGTGTTTGTGAATTAATATTTAATTTTAAAATTGTCTGTTAATGTATTTACAAATGTTTGTGATTTAATTTATTAAATTAAATTAAATAAGTCAACTGAATTTATATGTGAAAGTTATTTCTTTGCAATGTTTTAATTAAAATATTAATAATGCTGATTTAATTGTGCAAACTTGAGTTAAAAGAAATAGATATTTAAATGGAAAGATATTTTCAGCTTGTAATGAATCTTGATTGACAGTTAAAGATCTATTTGGATATTTTAAAGAATAAGTTGATCTGAATGAGTTATTTACAATGCGAAATGAACTATCAGTTAAATTGGGTGATTGAAATTTAATTGCATGAATTTATATCGAAAAGGGGGATTTGCAATTTTTAACATTCACGGGAAGAATTTTGATGGCAACAGTTTTTAGTGGATTTTTACACAGTAATTGCTTCAGAAGAATTTTTCTTTTAGGATTTTGTTTTTAAGCGTAATTTTGAAGCTGGGTTGATTGGCAATTCTTCATTGAAGTCTGGTGAATTGATTTTAGAGTTGACAGAAGATTCAAGGAATAGTGTTTCAGCCGGATATCGAAATTTAATCAGGTTTTCTTCTTATTTTAAATTCTTGAGTTCAATTTTGGAAACATAATGCTAAACTTCGTAGATTTGAAAGGAAATTGATTTGCTAAACTTGCACAAACAACAAAGAAATGAAATTAGAAGGGTTTTCGAACTTTTAAATAGAAAAGTATAAAATCATTGTGCAAATTATTATTCAGTCGCCTGTAGATCAGTGTTATACGACTTTTATACTTATATATAACCTATTCATTAGATCTGTGAATAGTTTCTACTAAACCTCGACATATTGGATCTTGATGCCGATTTTCTTGATAGGTGATTGAACTTTTGATCTTTTACCATAGATCTTCCTCTATGTGAATGCGAGCAGCCATCTGCTTTAGTTGTTCTCTGTATAACCTTTGATCAGTGATCTAATGACAAGTATTCTCAAAGCACATATTCTTTATTCCTTGTCCATCAAGTCGGATTTCTTTTATTCGATATTTTATTCCAAATCGTTGCTCATAATCAATCTTTTATTTAGTGAGTCTTTTCATGGATCTAACAACCAGTTTTAGATTTTGATCATTATCAATTTAGAATGTTTACATTTGTCTGATATCGCATGTAAACAGCAAGTATAAACATATTCATGTCTTTAATATTTATATAGATCAAAGACATAGAAAAGAGGACGTTGTATAACTAGTTTGGATTCTGAATATGTTAGCATTAAAAGCTCGGTCAAATTCCCTTAGTGTGGCGTTGAGAAAATCTGGTATTCAATTTTCTTTCTTTTTTGGAGTCTCTATATCTGTGATCCTTTCTGTTAGATGTTCAGAGAAGACACGCCTAATTCTGCGTTTACTTCACACCTTGCATGCATGTTATGTGCTAGTTTATATGTATCCCCTATATCAAGCTGAAGTAACCGTAGATCTTTTCTTTTGTTGATACTTCCTCACAATAAATACGCCCCTATACAAGTCTAAATCGTGCCTTGTTTGATATCCTCTAACTTGAGACTCTTAGAGTTATAACTGCATGCGTCCACTTTGAGATTTCTGCGCCTGATTTTATCAGATATCCCTGTGTTGTTAAATATAGCGCCGCTTCTATAATCTGTAATGGTAATGCATGGCCGTTTATAAATATATATCTATCAGACGTGACCTTATCTGATTCTTTCACTATTAATTGTAGAATGAATTATCTTTTGCATGAAAAGAAATTTCTGTGTCAGTTAACATGCCTCATACTACTAGTGGAAATATAAAATAGGCGTAAGACTTTGTCTTTGTTATGAGTTATCATTGTATGAATCATTCGGTGGAAGATTCTTTAGTCAGAAAATCATGTTAATAAATCTATCTATTATTAGATATTAAATATGCATAAGTGTAAGATAAGTGTGAGTCTTTGCACGCGAAAAGAAGAAAAGACAACTTTAGTTTTGAATTATATTGTTTCTTTAATTTTAAAGGTATTTGAATTATATAGTATAAAGGATTTATATTGTTCTTATAATATATTAATAGTAAATACAATACCTTGAAATTATTGGAAATACAATAATGTCTATAGTTTATATCAAGTAAATTCCTTATTCATTGAAATTGGTTAAATGTCATTGTTGGGTGTGTTTACACACAACGCTGAAATGTATATTTATATTTCATCAACTAGTGAAGTAAAATTCGTATTATAAACTCAATACACTTCAGTTTATGTTAATCTATATAGTTCATCTATTAGGAATTTTAAATTCAAAGAAGATTGATTTATGGTAAAAGTTGGTTGTGTATACATTTGTAACATTAGTGATGTATGTTTCATTTCCTTAAAGTCTAGGAAAGTGAAAATCACATTGACAAGTTTATTAATCTCTAAACTATGTTACTCAATCGTGATGTTTATTTACTTGGGGGTATAGCTTTGTATATTTATTTGTTGAAGTTATGAAACTTTGAGAACTAAGGTGTAATTCTGGTTGGAAATGTAAACCTTTGTGGATTTGAACTTTACATTTGATAGCTACCCCTAGACGTTCATGTTGAGTCATGTTATAGAAAGAGTGGCTTGCGGTAGGGGCCGAAATCCTGAAGTGATTATCTGGGTAACCTATCGTAGGTGTGTAATTCAATGAAAACCTAACTAATGTATTAGGGGTTGGGTAGTTGTTAATACTAATTCAGATAAATGTTTTCCTCGCCTACTTTCTTAATGCTCGTAAAGATTGAGAAGAGGCTAAGAAGGCCTGGAATGGCTAGTCATCATCTTGTCTTCTCGAAAGATGAAGTGACTCCGCATTGGTCTGCATAGGGGCCGAGAATCGGTAGAGGCTACCAGGGTAACTCTCAGAGAGGGCCGGTAGTCTAGGAAGATTCACCAGGGTAACCTATCCCGACAGTGTGATGGCACTCTTAGTTTATACCATGATGGTAATCCTTGTGTTCAAATTTCTATTGGTTGTGATTTGTTACTGATATTTTACTTGTTATGATTTGCTATCGTTATGTCGTGATGTGAATTGTAATCCACGTAATGTTATGTTCTGTCTTCTTTGTTTGTGGACCTGTCAATTATCTCCTAGCACGGAGGGAGTGGACCTTTGGGTTCCACGTGGTCAGGAGGAAACCATGCTTTGTCTTCCTTAGATTTTCTTGCAGATGAACCTATGCTTACAACAGGTTCTAGTTACTTCATTGTTCGTGACTATGGATGCAAAGCATGTTCGTGGATATGGATGTCAGTTATGATATGATCACTATCTGCTTAGTAAATTTACCTCTTGTATAAGAGCATACTCATTGTACTAATCATTATGATGTATTGAGATTCGTTGAAATCTCACATATTGTATCTGGACCTATGGATTCTCGATTGTAATAAGTTTTGTAAACTGTACCATTCACGACATTAAGTTTGTATCATGATTATGATAATATGTTGTGTATACTTTTAGTTTTAAGTAACGTCGTCTTGGAAACTTTAAGACAATTGTGTAATAATATCCTTTTAAAAAAAATTGTTCGGTTAATTTCATTCTTTACACTTTGTTTTAACGGTAACCAAGGCGGGGCGTTACATTCCTCCTCTAGCAAGAATGTAGAAAATAAATTTTGATGATGCATCCCAAAAGAACCTAGGTCCCTTAGATGCAGAGTATCTTATTCGAGACTCAAGTGATGCTCTAATGAAAACCATATAATTTTATTTCCCCAAAAATGAACAATGAGTAAAGACAAAAGCTCATCTCCTTGCTTATAACTGCTCAAAACTTATCCTCTGAACAAAGTTGTCATCAAGGACAAGTTATTATTCAATGTTTAAAGAAGACACACTTACTGAATTAGAAAATTCAAAATATACTAATGAAAACATTATCCCTCCTTGATTCCCTTGAGGAATATCTAATCTCCCATTGTTATGGAAGGGTAACAATATGGTAGTTTTTTTTTAAATTGTGGCATTGATTAACATTACCAATAATTGTTAGCAGTCAATGGTAAGGTGGTGGGGCTTGGATCATTTGTGGCAACTCAACTTTAATGATCGAGTGTATGGTAGTTTGATGGCCAGGTTGTCACCATTATTTCACAACACATTGCCAAGTTTCACTTCATTAGCGAGCTCACATTCTTCTACCCACTTTGCAGCTAGTGTGTGGTGTCTTCATTGCCATTTAGAGGAAATAGGAATAATGATGTTGGGATCAATTATTTGATGAATGGCCTTTATAGTTGAAATTACTTCAGCGAAGATTTGAATTTTTTTCTTATTCTAAGAGAAAGAAGAAGTCAAAGAGGCCATTGAAGAAATTATTGATCGAGATTTTCTAGAGGACACTATGCATCATAGGGGGATAACATCTGGGTAGATTGTATAGGTAGGAAAAGTTTAGGATGGATTTTTTGGAAGCAGTGAAAAGAAAATCCAACCAAGCTTACCTTGGTGTCTTGTACTGGTTATAAAATTTCATGGTTTGGGCTCAACTCAGACTATAAGGGATCTACAAGTATGTATGGAGGCAATTATCAAGGAACAACTTTTTCTTCTTGTTGGTTCTTGGCTGCAATGGTATCATCCATCTGTGAAAGTGGTAAATCTCACTCGACTAGAGAAATCTTCTCCATTGAAAATGTTATATAATTTCTCAATTGGTGAGATGCATTAGTTAAGGTCGAGGATGGTTCATTCGATCCCAAGGTGGGAATTTAGTATCTCCATGGTCTGGTCAGTCAGTGATGAATCTTATGTTTGTATGTTATTTTGGGCTTGTTTTTATAATGTCAACAATGGTCTATAGTTAATGAAGTCTACCCATATGCAGTCGGTTGTCAGGAAAAGTCATCAATGTCTACACAATAATATGTAATATTCATGTATATAACTGACGGTGCCAATTATGGGTTGGTGGGATCAGAGAAACACTGGTTATTATGTCTATGTCTTTTTTATTTCAATTCTAGTCTATCTTAAATAAGATTTCTTAAATTAATATCATGGAAAGGGTCCTCAGCCTCACTTTATGTATAAAAAAGAAAAGAAAAAAATAGAGCGTAACAATCTTGATTGATAAATAAAGCATAATAAAAGACAAAAATGTTGTTGTAATTGTTTGATTAATTAATCATTAAACCTTATACAAACAATCATATATAGGCATTTTATCCAAAATCGGAAGCTTTTGAGTAAGAATATGGTAGTGTTCAAAACAAGGAGTTTCTTAATAATAATCAAAACTAGAAGCAACCAAAAAATATGAAATTAATATGACTCAGTGGAAAACAAGGTTGTAGACATTAAGCATCATTATTATCGAAGGCATCCTTCATGAAAACTTTATATTTGAGTCTAACATATTTATGGTTTGTTGCAATTCCAATTTTAGTAAAAATTACGAGTAGAAAAACATTCTTCTTTATAAAGGTGAAACACTAAAACATAGTTGCATTCCATAAATAATTTTTTAGCACTAATTTTTAAAAAAGTATTAGAACTAAGGAGCACTAAATAATGTAAAAGCCCCTATAGGTTCACCAATAATTGTTAAACCATTTTTTTTTGTTTTTGATTTATTTGTTTTGTCTATAAATGTCTAACAAGGTTCAATGCACTTCTAATTAGATGAATAATACAGTTCATTAACTACAATTTTAGAAGTATATCAGATCTAATTTTATCCTCAAATGTTCTAGATGTATCCAAGTAGTTGAGAGATTGGGAAAGCAAGTCTATAAAAAGATAATTGTGTAATCATTTTGTGAATTCTTCTTCTAGTAATTGAAGAGATGCCCTCATGTGTGCTTGCAAGATACTTTGTTGGTTGCACATTGATCCATTTGGGTTTGAGCAATTTAAAACACAAGTGATAAGTGTTTGAAAGTGATGTGAGCCTATGTTGTTGTAACTAGGTTTTTTTTTCAAATTTGTTAAATTATCCCACAATAGTCTGTCCCACTTGTTAGACACCCAATTTTTTACAATGAAATCATGTATTTTCTTAGAAAATATATTATATATCCCATAAGTTCCATCTAAGGAGTTTGATTGAAGGGGGTTGGATAAAACTCCCTTGTATCAAACCCCCTAACTTAACCTAGAGGAATTCCATCCAAAGGAGTTTGATTGAATGGGGTTAGATAAGATTACATTAAACCTCCTTTGATTGAATGGGGTTAGATAAGACTACATTAACCTCCTTAGATAGAACCCCCAGGTTTAAATCAAACCTTCAATGGAGTCTCCTCCACATGTCAAAATATTGACAAAAAAAGTAATTTTGCTTCACCTTTTAGGGGACCAAATGATGTCATTTGGAAATGATATTTTATAACTATGTAGCTCTTAGTGTTATCTTTATAATATTGTATATTTTCTTAATTTTATAGTGAATGCATATCCATTGCAAAAAAAATAATGGTCTTTATTCAAGACTTGGAAAAATAACACATATTAGAAAATTAAAAAAAAAAAATTGCACTCCACATGAATGTTCTTGTTTCAATTAGAAAAGAAAATTTAAATTTTGATATATATTTTAAGAGAAATATGTCATGAATTTAATATTGGTCTAATTTATTTGTTAGTACTAATTCAAAAATTAATAAAAAATAAAAAAATACCAAAAAATCTGTGTTGGACACTAGAGTTAATGATTTAATTCTATGAAATTTTAGAAAAAAATTATTTGTAGTGAAAGTATGCGATATGAAAAAATTCACTCGATAGAAATGATTAAAAACAAAAAATGATTAAAAAAAAAATGATAGAAACAATTCTCCATTTTAAAAAAACTTGAATCTACGTAGAAAATGTCATGGCTCATTAGTTTAAATTATCCTTAAATTCTTGACCATTTTTAGGTATATTGACACAAATTAAAAATGTTTAAAAATACTAATTTTGAGTGTCTTCTATAGGTCAAAAAGTGGAACACACTATTGTGTTGTCACCTTGTTTTGAGTCCATTACAATATTTTTTTAGTGCCTATATGGTTATGATACGACTATTGAAGTTGAATAATGTTTATTTTGTATTTGAAATCTAAATGTTGAATAAAGTATATGTTTAATCTTATTGAATTGTTTTAAAGCTTTTGTTGTGTAACTATGATCTATGTTTCTTGGAATATGTTGAATTTTTCTATCCCACTTCAACTACTATACCAAGTGTTATGAATCTTGTTGAAATATCTTGGAGTTGAAGAATTGCCCATAGAGGTAGAGGAAGCAATATGCCTTTCTGGGGTGGAAGAGGCCCTAGAAATGCAAGAAACATAAAGTTATTGGAAGCCATCAGAGGCTTATAGTGTTGGGTATGTGTGAAGCCCAACCATTATGTCTTCCTTTGTAACTGTTGCCACCTCTTTTGTAACGGTAGTATCAATATTGTAACTTACGATTCCTTCTAGGAGTAGATGATGCGTAAGGCATCTTATTCTAAGAGAGTTGTAATTAATTAGAATAGGGTATGAGAAATACACAGTGTTGTATGATATAGAAACTGAAATAATAAAAGAGATAGCTCTGCCAAAGTGGATGTAGCCCTTTTGGGTGAACCACTCTAACTTCGGTGTCTTGTTGGTTATGTGTTTTCTATTATGTTTTATTTATATTGTTGCAACTTATTTTTGTTCTGCAATTTTTAAAATCAACATATAGGACCAAATAGAAGCCATAAAAATTACCCAATGAAGAAGATTATAAGTAGTGATTTAAAAGCAATGAATGAGAGGAAAGATAATAACTTGAAGTCTAAAGGGTAATTAAGGCTATTGCTAAAATGGGAAGCAAGCCTAGGATGGATTTACCTAATTATATTGGTAGTGTAGATGATATAAAAGAGTTGCTTAATTGGATATCAAACATGGAGAAGTATTTCAATTTGAATCAAATCAAAGATCCCAAGAGGGTGAAAGTTGGTATTGTTAAATTGAAGGGTCATGCATCATTATAGTAAGACTAGGTAGAACTAGCATACATATATTAAATATTAATATATATAAAATACGTTGAGACTTATCATTATCGAGGTGCCTGTTGCAATGAGAAAAAATGATGAAAATAGGCGCCTCGAGAAGGATAACTCTCAATGTATTTTATATGTATTAATATTTAATATATGTATGCTAGTAGCAGTTGTGATGCAACATGTAAGAGATTAATATAAAAATATAATATTATATAATAATGTTTTTTTTAGAATGCAGGAATCAGTTGGGTATTCGTCCCCCATGGCGCAACATGTAAGAGATTAATATAATAATATAATATTATATAATAATGTTTTTTTAGACTGTAGGAATCGGTCGGGTATCCATCCCCCTATAAACTGCAGTGCGCCTGGTAAACTCTTTTCATGTGATTGGTGATGCTGGCACGACACGCCCTTCGATACCACGGGGACAATGGGGGGACTAGAGCTCGTGACCTCTTGCTTGCAATAGGATGCTTTAGCCAATCGAGTTAGGCCCATTGCCCCATAATAATGTTAATTATTATAATATAATATTAAATTATATTTCGATATAATATTTAGTAAATATTTTAAAATATTAATTTTAATCTAATTGAATTAGAATTACAGTTAGAACTTAATTGGAATCCTAACCCTAATTTAATGCTAACCTTAACCTTAATTAAACCCTAATCATAAGTGAACCCTTACCTAATCGTAACGCTAATTTAACTCTTGCCCTAATCGTAATAGAATCTTAACTATAACCCTAACCCTTATTAAACTCTTAACTATAATTAAACCCTAACAGTAAAATTTTATATTTATTAATTTATTAATTTTTTTAATAATAATAATTAATATAGAATTAAATAATATGATGATATAATATATATTAATATAATAAAATATAATAAATAGTATTTGTGTGATTCATATTTTCTATATAAATTTAATTTAGTAAAATTATTAATGTATTATTTGAACCATCAATTTTGTGGGTGTTCTATGGTCTTCTCTTGCACTCTTAGGATCTTTCACCTAAAAGGAGAGAGATAGAACCCTAAAATTGAGGTGGTTCACTCAAATTAAGGAAATGTAAGATGGAATTATGACTAAATGGAATGATCTAAATGCAACTAAGCTATGAAATTGATTGATTATGAATGCAAAACTAATGAAATATGCAATATTTGAAAACACAGTGAGGTATGCAAGAATGAACTAAAACATGAACAAACACAAACAAAACTGAAAGAAGCTAAATAGAGTGCACTTGGGAATTGGATGTTGAATTTTGAAGGCTCTGAAAAATGGAAGAAATCACTGTAAATCACCATTGGGACTCATTTGCCACTGATGGCGAATCAGTCCTGCTACTGACAAAAACACTTGAAACTACTTTTTGATAGTCGGGAATTGGATTCTGAAAAAATCAACTTTTTCAGCCCTCAAGTGGGACTCATTTGCCACTGATGGCGAATCAGTCCTCCTTGAAAAATTTGCAAAATCAAAGGTCAATTCTTTAGGTCCAGATCTGCACTTGTCTTCTTGTCGGGTTGACAGAGTCAAATCTGCAGAAAACTGACTGTAGGTTGTCTCCAAGCTTGAAATAGGGTTTAGTTGACTTGAAACACTTTGTTGACTTCTTGTCCACTTTTCAACACCTAATTGCTTGACAAATCTGCATACAAAAGTCTGCAAACACACATGCAAAAGGGGAAAATGGTTAAAGGTTAGAGTATAGGGATTTTCCTTGGTCAAATCCCACTTTGGTAATCAAACCCTTAATAAAGAAATGAAATGAGCAAGGAATGATGAATAAACAACATGCAAATGTCCTAAACTCACCAAAAACCTTGTTGAATAAGTCTGAAGATATGTCAATGGCTACTCCAAGATGCTTGATGTTTGCTTGATTGTATGATGCTTGAATGAACTAGTGAATGAGTGAACTTGATGAATGCTTGAATGAATGGGGGTTGAAATGAGAAGAAAAACACTTATTTATACACAATTATGCCCTAATAATCTAATAATACCTCATCACAGGCTGACATAAGGTCTTTTTGAATAAAAACCCAAAAGGAATTTTGAATTATTTTGAATTTGGAGCCAAGAGGGACTCATTTGCCACCCATGGCGAATGGGTCCCACCTTGGGCTTGTAAGTGGGTGTCAAGAATTAACTTGCATTTAACGTTGTTTGTTGGGTTTACATTCAAAAATACACTTAATTAAGTCTTATGGGTTCATAAAGGGGTCATATATAGCATAAGAAAGGTGTAAATAGTGATAACAAGCCTAGAAAAGTATGAAATCTTGTTACAAGACTTTACAACACTTTAGAATAGGACTTGATAAGGGATAAAAAGGTGGTTTTTAGGTGAATTATAATGAGAAGAGTCTAGAAAAGTGTAGAAATGTGTTACAACACTTCACAACACCTTCACAAGACGTCATAATTTGAATATTTAGGACCTAATGTGAATTTTTAAGTTACATTGCAACATTAAATCAAAGCAAGATAAGTCAAACATCACAAGAGAAAGACCTAAAAGACCATGAAAATGTCAACGATCCATTTTTCTATGGTACATTATTGTAATTATAGTATTTTTAAATTTTTTTTTTTAAGGGGTAAACGCTTTTGACCAGAGCTATGAACTGGAATACAACCATTCAACAATACCACCCCAATGGGGTTTGAACCTTGGTGGCAAGAACAACAATGCCACCCTTAAACCAACACACCATGCCAATACCGGCAATATTTTTAAATTGTAATGTATATAATTATAATATTATATATAAGTATATATGTTATAATTTAATAATAAATATATTATTTAATATTAAATATTTTAAAATGTAATATTTTTTATAATTTATTCTAAATAATTTTATATTAATTTAAATTATAATATTTGAAAAAAAAACTATAATAATTTTTTTATTTTTTTTATACGTAAGAGTTTGATATTTTATTAATGTTAAAAAGAGCCATATAGAACGTCTGCTAAAGCAAGAAACCAACACCAAACCAAAATCCAAAAAAACTAGTAAAGACTCCTTCGATCAGCCCGAGAAAGTCACAAAATTCGACCAAAATTGGGTTCGACCAAGCCAAAACCAGAGAGCCCAAAAACTAAACTACCAACCAACAAGCAAAATTAACAAGCAAAAAGAGGCCGAACCTCAAAGAAACCCATTCAATTTAGCAAAAGTATCGAAATCAACCACCCAGTCCAAACCATCCTCCACCACCAACCCTAGCTTCCTTTTCAGGAATTCCACTACCATAGCCGAGACCATCTGATGTCGCATAAGCTCAACCCCTTTCAAATCCAAAAGGAAAGGGAAGACTGTCACCTCATCTATTTTCCAAAGCAGCTCCAAGTCCAATGGACACAGGATCCCTTTGCCAACAATTTCCGCCTTTAAAGTCTCCTCTAAACCACCCGTCAAGTCCTCACGAAATAGGCGCATGAGCATTTCCTTGGCCTCCACCTTAGACACCTCAACATTCAACAACGTGGCTAGGAAGCATGAGGAGATATAGGCATTATCGCTTGCATACTCTTTCCTCTCCAAATGGCCTTTCCCTAAAACCATTTTTACTGCTACCAAAACCAAAGGATCACTATCAAGCAGAATATGCTTTAGCCGTTGGTCGGTAATTTTTCTGAAGGCAGCTTGTCTCTCTATTTCCAATAGAGAAATGGGTGTGTCCGCACCAAATGACCCCAAACCCTCCATAGACACAAAGATTATGAACTTGGAGCAGCCCAATTTTGCCATTTTTGAAGCCACCATAAGCCGAACACTGTCGGCCAAAATGTCACCACCTAAGACACCACATAGACACTAAAAATGACACACTAACAATTCGTCGACACCATCTTCCATTAATAATACCCATGGCAACAAAGTCAGGCTCACATCACACGAGCGAGAAATTATATTGATGCAAGGCAATATGTCCTTGCATGAACATCCAACCTTCGCCTTCAGCCTTTATTGCAGTGAATGCCTTGAAATGATGATGGCATGCCAACTAACAACTGTGCATGTACTCGCCGCATACAGAGTACTCCAAGACCACCACCACTTGTCAGTATCATTCCTTCCACTCAAATCGGCAATGACCATAACATTAATGATGCCACGTATTAGTCATGTCATACCCTTGCGAAATCCCTCCGCCAATATGGAGGGGTGCCCACCCAACCACCCACTATAATAATTTTAAATTTAATAATAGTATAAAAAAAATTTCTCAGCAAAAGGCCAAGGCCTAAAAATATTTATATTAATATCATTATAAACATTACAAGTAAAATCAGATTTATAGTACTGATCATGAGGATGTAAAATACTTCAAAATTGTGTCTAAACTATAAGACACATCCACCTTACAATTTTAAATATGCAGATTTAGAGTACTGATATCTAACTTTATCAAAATTGTGTCTTATATGACACAACCACCTTAGAATTCCAAATATAACCTTTCCTATGCCGCATTCATATATATATGATTCAAGCTGATAAAAAATCCCTATCTATATAACAGCCGAATACTTGCAGTTAGAACCAGATAGATTTTGTATAATGTTTAGCATGCAAAAATTTGAGGAACACTTAAAAATTTTCATTCTTCCATATCTGTTGCATTTTGCTCTAAACCTTGACAATTCTCATTTAAATCAAAGTCATTTTCACTAACACCCTCTTGCATATTTTCCTTCTTTCCCTATTCTTCGCCAGCTCCATGTTGATCTTCAGGTCCATGTTGATTCTAATGAATGAAATTCAGCCAAAGAGGACGCCCATGTCTAATATGATGGTTCAATAGAAAGGAGAGAGCATAGTATTTTTATGTAATATTTTCCACCATTTGATACCCTATCTCCTCTGAAAACATGTTTAACACTCTGGTCAAAGCCCATGGATCATCTCTTTTTAAACTGTTGGGAAATGCCTCGAACGTTGCCCTGTAACATTGCTTAGTTTTGAGAAATTTCTTTGGAAAGAGACCACCCAAAAATCCTCTTCCTCTATCCAAGTTATATGACTACACACATTGAAGAAGTTTTTCCTCCCCCAACACAATTGGCTAAACCGTTGTCTCAACAACAATTTCCAGTAGAACTAATGACTGCAGAAGATCTAAAGCATTGGACATAAATATTGACAACATTTGAGATGGAAAAAGAATCCTAGGGGCGCTTGGACTTAAAACATGCTCTCCAATTACAACCCTGACACTATCAACCATGCTAGGTCATGACACTCTAAAAATATAGGATAATTCAAATTCCCTAATATCCTCAAAAAATGGACGCTCCCCAGGATTGATTTGCATAGGAACCCTAAAAATTTTAATAGTGTATTCCATTGAGAGCCCTTAATACCCACCCAAAAACTTTGCAAGTTTCAAAAGAACCCAACACCAAATTCTGCAACCTAGTAAAAGACACTGAAATTTTTCAGTAAGGCGTGACACCAAATTCTAAATAGAACTCACAATTAAACACTCATAATCAAGACACATTCACTGTGAATTTAGCAGAAAATATGACTATTTTTCCACAGAAAACTTGACAAGGCTTGTCCACTTAATTACCAAGGAAAGACCCAGACGAACAAGAAAATGTAGGAAGTAGAATTTACCGCATCACTGAGATTCCCTAAAATCATCCCCAGGAATTTGGTGAAGTTCGGCCACTGAACCCAAGTGCTTGTTGAAGAAGAGTCAAGAAACAATTGCATAAAAAATAAGCAGTAGGTCCTTTATAACCAAACCAAAGAAGTAATGGAGTGCAAATGCATTATCTTTGAATGAAGTTTCACACGTATGGGAAGCCGCATAACAATACATGATTATAGATTGTAGCAAAATCACATATGAATTCATAATTCGCCTTACACCAACAAAATTATGATCAGCTTTGGTGGGTGTGATTTAACATCAAAATTATGAATTATTCAGAAATCCCACATGCAAAAAACATGTGCCAACCGAAGTTATCGCTAGGCATGAAGAGTAATGATTACTTGCAATAATAATAATATTATATAATATAATAATTAACTATTATTAATTAAAATAATAATATTATAATATTTAATAAATTATTATTAAATTAGTAAATATTATAAGGTTTTTGATAAAGTAAGCCGCATTTATAGGGTGTTCTACCCTTTACACAGAAAGAAGCTAGTTCAAAAGAGGACATGAACTAGAAAGAGAAGCAAGACAAAAGGGAGGTGATCCCTTACAAACAGGAGCCACTAGGGCTTGACAGAATAGGCCAAACAGGCCACACACATAATAGTACTAGAACAAGAACAACCAACAGATAACATGTCGAATGAAGTACTAGGACTAGACAACCCCAAAATCTAAGGGGATAGATCTGACTCCCAAAACCCGAGGCCGTGGTTTGGGGACTCCCTTCTTTTTTCTTTGCACAATAGACCAGGAAGGCTTGGAAACGAAGTCCACCGAGCGAGGCGAGATGAGCGGATCCTCAACAACCACCATGGACAAAGATACACCTCGCAACGAAGCCGACAACGCAGAAGAGGAGTCAGGAGCATTCAAAGGATTAGTAGAAGTGTTCATTAAGGGATGGGCAGGCTCTGTCGACACAACGACAGCAGTTCTAGGAAACAATGGTTCCACATAAGGGATATTGTTTAATGTAAATACTATAAGGTTATTATTTAATGTTAATGTAATATTATATTAATATTGTTTAGATTATGATTAAGTTAAGGATTAGGGTTAATGGAAGTGAAGGGTTATGATTAGCATTAGTTTTAGAATTAGATTTAGGGTTTGGATTACGGTTGGATATACAAATAAGATTCAAGTTAGTATACATATATTAAAGTTGGGTTTTCTAACAGCCTTAGAGTTATGCTTGGAGATAGAATTTTAATTAGAGTTTTTGTTAAGATTACATTTTGAGATAGAAGTAGCGTTTAAATATTACATAAATTAGGGTTATGGTTAGAATTTGGATTGGAGTTAGGTTCATGGCTTTGTAATAGGGTTATTGTTTGGGTTTGGGTTACGACTAAAAATATAACTAGGTTTAGTATTAGAGGTACAGTTAGATTTAGGGAGAGTTAAGGTTGGGTTTGGTATTAGGGTTAAGGTTACTATTGAAGACACAATTACAGTTGGTGTTAAAATTAGAATTAGGATAAGATATATTATTATTTATAATTTGTGTTATGGTTGGAAGAGGGATGGAATAAGAATATAGAGTTTCTCCCTTACCATATTCTATGTACAAGATGGAAGACATTAAATAAATTAATGCTATCACTTGCTTGCTCGTCATAGCATAGGCTTTGGTGAAGAGGATAACGAATTCAGCCTATCAAGAGTTAAGTGTCCTCACTATATATACCATGTTGTTTGAGCAAATGAAGCAAATCTTTAATGTTGGAATTATAATATCCAAGATCATGTTCCACGTTTGGTTGTACACTCTTCTTCCTTGGACAGATCAATCGAAGCAATGGGCAGGCCCAAAGAGGTATCAATAGGATCCCAGTGTAAATCCTACCTACCCCAACTATTTAAGGCACTAGAATGTTGATCATTGTGGCTCACTAAATGTGGGTTTTCAGAATTAGTTGGCATGAGGGGCAAACATAAGGATGAGGCCATTCGACCTCTAAATTCATATTTAATTATATAATAGTATTTTATTAGATATTATAATTTTTTTAATATTTTTGTAATATATAATTATACAATTTTTTATTAATATATAATAATATTATAATTATGTTTAAAAAAATATTATATATTAATATATTTAATTTTAAAATAAAATATATATAATTATTTTATATAATTGAACCCTAATTGAACCAAAATGCTAACCCTAACCATAATTGAAACTTAATCCTAATTTTATTGTAATCCTAACCCTATATCTAGTTTTAATTCTAACTCTAACCCTAACCATAATTATAACCTATTCATAATCTTATTTGCAATAGTAACTCTAACCCTAATTGAACCATAACTCTAAGTTTAATTGAACAATAATCACACTTTTACACTAACCCTAACCATGAGTCATAGCCCTAAATCTAATTCTACTTGTAACCCTAAACCTAACTCTACTTCTAACCGTAATACTAATCCTAATTATATCTCTAACCCTAATTTATCTCTAATTATGGTAAGGGTTAGGTTACAGTTTTATTAGGAGTGGAGTTAGTATAAGGATAAGAATTATAATTCAATTAGGGTTGGGGTTAGTAATACTTTTATCTAGGGTTAGTCTTAATATTACATTAGGTTAAGGTTAGATTTTAATTAGATTTAAATTAGGGTTAGTTTAGATTT
>VDFB02251311.1:0-25051 GCA_007258455.2 Sequoia sempervirens
ACAATCTTAGCATCTAGATTCCAAAAAGTCAAAAATTAACTCTCTAGGCGTCCATTTGCACAAGTTATGAGATTTTTCGTTAACTTCCTACTTTATAGCTCACTGAAAGTTACAGTTGCCCCTGTTCAGCTCTGATTTCTAGGTGACTGAGTGAAGCTGTGACTGAGCCAAGATATCTATCGCAAAGCCTGCAGAGCAAGGATGAAATGTCTGTTGGGAGCTACAATTGCTAAAATCAACGTTTGACACCTCAAAAAATTAGGCACCTTTGATTAAATTGATGCAAGATCTCAAACATAGCCATTTCTCCGTTTTGCAATTTGACGCTTCGAACTGCTGCTAATGATGAACGATGAACCTCATGAACTGGATAATAGGCTTATTGAGTGACTGGAAGTATTCTGCATCCAATGACTGTAAGGCACCTGAAAGTTGCATTAAGGACCCCAAAAACAAGGGCGCCCCTAGCCTGTGAAGGCTCAAACACCATTTTGTCAAAAGTGTAACTTTCAACCAGATACCCTACTTTGACCCCCGACACCGAGAGCTGGAGTGCTCCGATTCACGCACCGTCTGTCTCATTGCATAGCTAGAACAACTTGCAAGAGATGTCTCTAGAGGCGACAAAGCAAGAAAACTGCTTCCAAGACCTCAAAGAGAAGGGCACCTTTTCCAAGGTGAAATGTACGCTCTATACTTAGTCATTTTCCGGTTGTCTTCACTTTTCAACGTTCTATATAGACCTCGCACGTACAGGCGTTTGCCAAATCTCGAAGGCTGATGGCTAGGCTCGTTGGATAGCTGGAGTAATTCCGCACAAGTCTCGTGAAGACTGCGAAAGCTAAAAACCCCATCTGGCAAGCCTAAAGGCTGGGCGCCCCTGGCCTACAGAGGTATAGGTGTGTATCACTACATTTCTCCACCCTCTGATTTACGTGCCTGGTAGAATCTCTGCCACAATCACTCAGAATGTCGGATTGACTCGCTGACTGGTGTGTTGCGAAGCCAGACTAGAGTAGAAAAGATCTCAGGAAGACAACATCCGCAAATTCAATCATCTGAGGAGCCAAATTCAAGGGCGCCCCTGAGTTACAGGGGCGCAGAAAGCTGTGAACTGACAATCCTTTGTGACATGCAACCTCTCGTACCTTTAGCTTCTGACCTTGACTACCAGAGTTCTGCAATTCGGATGACTTTGTTGGATAGCTCGTCAGAAAGTTGGGCTAATTCTGAAGAGATTGAATGCATTCACAAGCAAAAGCAACAAGATATAGGCCTTCAAAAAGAAGGGCACCCCTAGGCTACAGGGGCGCAGATTTGCTTTCTGCTAAAAATCTCCATCTATGATATCTTCCGTAATCACTGTTCTGACCACTGAAAAGACCTTGTAGGAGTATAATTTCATCGTAAAGTGCTTCTCCATTATCACATATCTCGCTCTGAGTCCCAGTTTCAGGTTCTAAGCTCCAGGTACTC
The DNA here is from genome assembly GCA_007258455.2 of Sequoia sempervirens. Lineage (NCBI taxonomy): Eukaryota > Viridiplantae > Streptophyta > Pinopsida > Cupressales > Cupressaceae > Sequoia > Sequoia sempervirens. The sequence continues at coordinate 1,477 of VDFB02251311.1, forward strand.
ACCAATTGCTGCTAACGACTGACATGACACTGACCAAAGTCCATACTTGACTTGCCCAAAAACTATATTTTGACATCATTTTAGCAAGATTTAGACTCTTTTAAGCAAAATGCCTTAATGAAGCAAAAAAATTGGTTTGGGTACAACATGCTCCATGGAAACCAAAGAAAATTCAATGATATGAATCCTAGGTCCTTTTGTGGATGATTTGACCAACCCTAACTGTTTGTTCTAATCAGAAAGATGGCAAAACATTGCCTAGGATATTCATCAAAACTGAAAATTATTTGCATTCAGAAACCCTAGGATTTTTACCACAAATCTGTCACACAACACAAACCCTAGGCAGTTGGAACAACATGCTGATATTCTTCCTCTGATGACTCAAACTTGCCTTGGAACACTAGGGTTTCAATCACAAAATTTGGACTGAAAATGACCTTCATCTTTTGTTGTTCTGACTGTTCAAACTTCTGATAAATGCTTGAAGACAGCAATATGACGAAGTTGCATACGTTGCCATTATATATACTGAACAGGCTACCACTATAGGCAACTAAAATCATCATTTTTGCTGCTATAAGAGACTGAAGACCCTGCTGATCTAAGAAACCTGACAATAGCAGCATACCCTACTGTTGAATCATACCTCTCAATGCTTCAATTCTGCTGTGTCTTTTCTTGCTTCAATTTTGTTGTTCTGACTGTCTTAAAGAACTGTCTTTTGGTTCCTTGGCGCTCATTTCAGCTATATCTACCACTTGACAGCATCTTTTTACATGCAGGCATGCTTTTCTGGTAGTCATGCCACTTAACAATTGGCAGAACTGGTCAAACACATCATTTGAGGTGTTCATGTCTCTTAAAGATGAAATAGGCATGCCATTTATTCATTGTTGTCACTTAAAACTGACTGCAAGACACATTCAGGTCATGATATAATCCTCCATGTCAATTAAATCTGCCAGACTGATGAGTCACCCACTTCCTTCTTTTTTGCCACTGAAGACTTGATCAGACTCACTCCAGGCACATATCTTGCACATTCTTATCACTTGAAGGATGATCAAACCTCTCCCAGGTTGGCCTCAAGGCTCCTATTGCCACTAAAGTCACATCATCCACACAGGCACCTATTTTGATCAAACCTGAAACTGAAGTTTGCTAATTGTCTCCCAGGTACTTATTTTACCCGTCTACATCACTTAAAGCTTAGCTCTTCACATCTAGGCATGCCATTATGCTATGTTTCTCACTTGAACATTGCTAAGTCATATTCATGCACTCCTTTTGGTCTCTGTTGTCCCTTGACCCTCTCATATGCAGATCCTTCTGCCTGTGCCACTAAACAGTGTCATAACACATTTAAGACATGAATTTTTGTAAATCTTGTCACTTAACAATTTACAATTTCCCTGCTTCCAAAACAAATAGCCAAGTTTGATTTCTCTCGAACTGTCTTTCATTTTTTCCTTCTCACATTTGATATGACAAAAGTGCAATACAATAATAGAAGATGGTCAACCTTGGTTATGAATGGGATATGCAACAAAGGCATCAAGGACAAAGTGACATTTTCATCCCTCATACCGAAAGATTGATAGATACCTTGTAGATGACCTTTCATAGGGGTGCAACACACCTGCAAGCCTCCACACTTGGATATACTGGCACTGTTTGATCTCTTCTGGTTTTCTTCTTTAGGAATTCCTACAACACTCTTTCCTTTTTCTCCTTTCTTCCAGAATCTCTTATGGTCTCACAAAAATGACTCTCCTCCCTTGTTTGGTATGTGATCTCTACTTTTTCCCTGTTGTGCCAGAATTCAAGGCAGGCATCCAATCCTTTCTTAATTGCAGACATCATCTGGAAATTCAATTTGCCTTCTGACATTAATGTTCTCAGAAGCCTGCTTATATTCTCTTTGCATTCCACCATGTTGCTTACCAAATCTTTGCATCCTTTTTGCAAATATGACCCTTTATTTATTATTGACCTTAATTACTAACATCCTCCTATCAAATTCCTCTACAAGCGGCTGGTGGCATTTTCTCTACCTCTGTCACTTCTTGGTGTTCTTTCCTTCTGGACTTTGGAGCTAAATTTGGGGATTTAATTTATTTTAACGAGCTTCAGTAAACATGTAACTACGAAAAACATATATGAACGCATATAAACACATGGCATTACAACATTATCTAAGACCACAAATATTATTGACTCGATTACATTGCAACACCTTAATCATCACATCACAATTATAAATAAGCATTTCAAGGAAGACATCTAACAACCTTATGGCTAGCTATTGATAACATTTAGCTTTACACATTTATCATAAGGTTCACCATTCAACTTCTTCTTTAGCGCCTAAAGAGAAACATATGGTTCTGCACATCAGATATATCTTCTCAATAAATCTTAACATCTCATCATATGCATGGTGAAAACACTTCAGACATGGAATCACATTTAATCATATCATATTCCACACACACACACATATTTCATTAACAATATCAACATCGCCTTTTAATGCTTTTGACATATTCATCATAATATTTTTATGTCTCGAAATAAGGAACAAAATTGCAGATGTTTCCAATTAAAATCTAAGAATAGCTTCAGCACAACACAACGACATTCATCAACATGGTTGCAAACAGATGAGTGTTACATCCCCTTCCCATTGGAATTGACTTCCTCTTGGAAGTCACTAAAACAACTGTTGGTGAACCATTCATAATTGCATTGCATCTTCCCATGTGGTTGCATGCTCAGCAAAATGACCCCATTTGACCCTTGCTTGGTCCAGTTCTTGCCCTCAAAGGCTCAACCTCTTGCACATGGGTTCTAAAGCAATTTGCCCACTTGCCTTTGCTTGCAAAGCACCCCAATCCAGCTTATCCCAGCAGCCTTCCTTCCATCCATTCCATTGGCTGGTCCGGGCTCCATAAATCTTGCAATCTTGGGCCCCTATTGAATATCTTGTGGGGTTCCCTCCATTCCAGCCAATCCATCTCATGCCACTTCCCGACAATCTGGCCTCTCCGGTGTTGCTGGATGAGGGCATGCCTCCCGTAATCTGGTGCGGAGCCAGTGGACGGTCGATATATCTGATCTGTGGCGCTCGGCATGTTTCTGCAGGAGTCTGCCATTAAAGACGAGAAAGGTGCCCCAGCACTCATCTCTTCAAAATTATCCTGTGTGAAATGCCATGCAATTTGACATTGTCACGCAAGATTATTCTTGCCATTGATGCCGCATTATATTAAATTTTCATAGGGAAGAAATGCATTGATTTAGGTAACTTATCCATGATAACCATAACAATATCATGATAGTAGGAAGAATTTGGAAGTTCAAAAATAAAATATTTAGGGATTGTATCCTATTTCCTTTCAAGTATTTCGTGCAGATAGAGAAGGCATGCTAGATGCCAAAGTTCAACATTAGCTCACTGACATTCTAAACATCACACCACATACTCTACAATGTCGCATTTCATACCATCCCAATGGTACTGTTGACAATGATCTATGCACATTTTCCTAATTCTTGGATGCATAGCATACAAATCCTATTACCCCTCTTCCAAGACTTTTTGAATGAAATTACCTTTCTCAAGCACATACATTTGCCCATGATACCTCAATAGTTTGTTGGCCTCAAGCACATATCTTGTAGCCTTATACAACCATCCCTTCCCTTGCGCAAACAACTCTCCACAAACATTATGACACTACATGTGTGAACACAAATGCTCTATAATTTGCAGATGCAAGTCTATACTCAAAAAGATGATTGTGACAACATGCCAAAACCAACTAAAGAGATGCACAACTACATTTCCTTTTCCTTTGATGTATCTTACCTCAAAGTCATATTCACACAAAAACTACATCAAATGTCATTGACAAGCATTGAGATTAGGCTACATGAAGAAGTATTGCAAGCTCTAATGATCTATCAAAATTTCAAATTGTTGCCCCAGAGGAAAATGGTGACAACACACTAGCACATGCACTGTTGCTGCAAGTTTTAAATGATGACTGAGATAGTTCAGCTCATGGTGCTTGAGCTTGTGCAACTCGGATGCCACAACTCTGTCATTTTGGATAATTACTATGACTAAAACCTCCAAGAAGGTATTCATGCAAACCACAAATGTTCCCAAATGATCTAGTACTGTAAGGATAGGCACATTGATGAGGCACTTCAAAGTCTAGAATGCTTTCTCACACATCTTTGTCCAATAAAAATTTCTCCCTTTGTGTTGCAATGAGGTAATGGGATGCACTGTCAATGAAAAATCCTACACATACCTGCAGTAATACCCCACCAATCCCATATAAAATCTTACCTTTGTGATATTAGATGGCATTGACCACCTTACTGTTGCAAATCTTAAAAGAGATCCACTAATATACCCTCTCCTGAAATAACATGACCCGAATATTGCACTTTTGTTTGGAGGAATTTACACTTTTCCAAATTACCATAGAGATTATTCTCCCTTTAACACCACAAAACCGAGCAAAGAAGTCCTTTGTGCTCCTTTTTTGACTTGGAATATACCAAAAAGTCATAAAGAAATACTAGGGAAAACTTATCCAAGCAATTTCCAAATACTTTGATCATCAAGCTCATGAACACTCTTGGCATATTAGTTAACCCAAAGGGTACCACTATAAATTCATAATGTCCATATCACATATCAAAAGCAATTTTATCCAAATCTCCTTCCACAATTCTCAATTGATGGTAACCTAATTTGAACTCTATTTTGGAAAATATTCTAGCGCCCTTCATTTGATCAAATAAATTACCATTTTTTGGCAAAGGGTATTGCTTCTTTACTATCACTTTAATCAATTGTTTGTAATCTATGCAAAGCCGAAGTGATCCATCCATCCTTCTTTTTCAATAAAATCATTGGCAGACCCCAAGAAAAACATTGGGGCATTTCAATCCTTTCTCAAATAATTCTTCCAATTTGAAATAGGCTATGTGCCATGAACCAAGTCTATCTAAGAAGCAATCTCCTGCTGAAGAGGCGATCTGGGCAACTGACCTGGAAATGCATCCTCAAATTCACAAAGGATTGGAAAATCGTCCAAAGTCGAACCAATCTTTCTCCTTCCAATGGGTTACTTACTATGATTGCAAACAATGGCAACCATTCCTCCAACATCTCTTAAGCCACATTACCATGATTAATCAAACTCTTCAAACAAGAGATTACTACCTCAATCCCAAGGTCATTAAGACAACTGGTTTGTTTATAATGTTCCATCTATGCATGATGAGCGCTTGGCCATTCCATGCCTAAAACTCCTCCATAGGAGCCCAAAGGTACTCCCCAAGGTCAAGAACACATTCTCACACCACAGAGTTCACTGTGAGTTTGGCCCTAGCTGCCAATTCCACATCCCACTTGGCCCATTGTCTGGTCACCACCTACACTGCTCTACTAAATGCGGCACAATAAAAGAATCAAATGCACTAGAATCAAAAAAGGCTGAGAAAGAAAAATGACATATCACATAAAAGAATCAAAGAAGCCTGAAAATCTGTCTAGTGATCATCCACTGGCATGAAGAGCACAAAGATATACTGAGAGGGGGGGGGGTGAATCAGTATATCAATTAACTTTTTCCCTCTCAACTCTTATCAACTTCAAACTCTAATACAAATCAACTATGCAAGAATATCTCAATATGAACAAGTTGACACCAAGATTTTACGTGGAAACCCTTACGGGAGAAAACCATGGTACAAACAATGTACTTTATGAATTATATAAACTTTTACAATGAATGTAGGCACCAACCTACTTGAATCACCAAATAAGAAGTTTAGTAGGCACCAACCCTTAATCCTGATTTAGTAGGCACCAGCCTACAAGGTGCACCAACCCCTACTTGCCAAGCACCTACTTAGCAAAGATTATAATTGCTTCCACCTTTAATGTTGCTTCCTCAATGGATGGTGGACTTTACAATCTTCTTGAAATTATCCTCCTTGAATGATATCAAAATATATCTTGTTCACAATTTTCCTTTTCACATAAAAATTTACTTCATGATGATGCCATCTATTTCACCAGATCTGCATATATTCTTTACAAGGATCTTCCTTTTATCTTCTCATTTGCATATCTGCTATAACCTTTATTCTACACAATTTTTCTCTTATAAATCTGATCACTGTTTCTGATTTTGTATCTTTTGTAGGCACAACACTCAGCAACAAAATACACAGTACTTTCTACAGTCACTTCACACCTGATTGTAACTTAAGAATATAGCATTTGCTTCACACAATACTCAGCACAGCACTTATGTTTTTATGATTTCGCAGTTATTCCTTATAGCACACTCCTATCCTCTATTTTCAGATTACATACATCTTATGTACTCACAAACTCAGCACACATTCACTTCAAAGATCTTCTTTTATTACCACATACATACACACTTTCCTTAACCAGTACTTCGAATAAGATTCATTCTATATAGCCATACACATTTGTGTTTATGATATATCGATTGTCCCACACACAACTGTAAATCTTCAATCTCTATCAAATACAATGTTCAGTAATTACACAGCATACTTCTTAATCTGCAATTTTGATGATATAGCCTTTATTTCATTTCCCGACACTGAAAATCTTCAATCTCCATCAAAGATGATATTCAATAAATTCCATCCATCAACACCACTCTCTACAACCTTCAGATTATCTTTATTTTCTCACATGCACTCTTCTATATGATGTACATGTTACGCCCAGCACTCTCCCCTTTTTATGAAAATGATATTCGATAAAAACCACACCACTACTCTTACACCTTCACAATCATTCTACCATTTTCATTTATATCTTCCAAGATATGCATTTCCCAAAGACATGCCTCTTCCAAGAGAAGCGGTTACCTTTTGGGACGTCACTTTCCATAAACTTAACTCTAAATAAACAAATCGCACCCCTTCATGGTCTCTAAATAAGACAAATTTGTCTTATATGCTCTTTGTCTTTATTCACCTCTTCAAAAGTAATATGAATCGTTGCATTCTTAATTGCTAATTTATTTAATCGCTACTTTACAAAGGATAAAACAGATCGCTGCCTTTTTATAATTTGTCTTTATTCATTTTGTCTTTTCTGATTTTCGTCTTATATGGTATTTGTCTTATGTGCTGCTTTTCTTAAAACATAATTACTGCTTTATTATGATCGTTGCCTTTTTAACCAGATCGAACACTTTTGTGTCTTTATCTGATTTGAATAAATCATATGATCTGAAGACATATAAACAGCAATTTACTTATGTTGAATTGTGATGACTTTGGCATTTAAGGATATCGATGCTTTTATTTTATGCCTTGCTTTGTCACATCCTTGATGATATGATTGCTGATATTGTCTCTTGTTATCTTCAGTGATAATCAAAAGAGGATCGGCCTCTTGTTTATTTCCAAACATTAAGATGACTTCCTCTTATTTAGTCAATTCTCTAAATATGTCATCACTAGACATGACTCAGATTCCTTTGCTCTTGTAATACAGATTTCATTCACAGCATAGTTTCATATAAAACTAGATGTACATCAGGTTCCTTATTACTCTTTGTAATGTTCATGCTGGCACTGATTCCTCTTGACCAACCTTGATTATGATTGTGTCTTCATCATACATATGGAGTTTGGCCAACAATCAGCTGAGGCATGTTCTTCATAAAAATGCTGTCATAGATTTGCCTCAGTCATTTTGACATCAATGCCACTCAATCTCACCTTTGACATCAATGACAACATTTCCAACAGCATGTACACTCTATGGGTTCTTCCAAGATTAAATAAGGCTTTGCACCTTGGAATTTTTGTCTGTTTGTCACCATTACTGCCCTATGCAGACATGTGATGAGCCAAACTAGATTTGACTCAAAACCCCCAAATTTAATCTGGAATTCTCTTTAAAACCAACACAAGGTGGCTGGAAAGGTTTGCTCTGATACCACTGTGATGTACCGTGCTCACTGCTGATTTGATTTTTGCTCGTTTAAAAGTCTGATGTTTTGGGTGTGTAATCTGATGTTTCTTGTTTTTTTGTGTTTTTGTGGTTTTATGCCAATGATTCAATAATTTCCTTACAACCATATGCATATAAGAACTCAAATTAAACTAAACTTCAAAAATAAACTGAGAAGAGACTCAATAAGATTGCTAAAGGCTTTCTTCATTACATGATAGAGTGCTTACATTGCATAACTTCCATACATTTCGAAAAGAGACACCATTTACAACTAATGACAAACTTGCAGCCAAAATGCACTGTGAACAGTGCTTGCTACAGTACCCGCGGCCACCATAATACACATAAAAATTTACTTACAACTTTCTCCCGCCAAATGATTGAAGAAAATGTTTCCAATACCAAGGGCGCCCCCTTTAGACAAGATAGCAACAACTAAGAGAAGGCGTTTTTCTTATTTGAAGAAGTTGAAACCCTTACTTCAAGCGGCTGGCTGTAGATAAATGATCAGCTTCAACAAACACTAAAAAACACGAGCCACGTCCTCCAAAATGCAAAAGGAACCTCCAGCAGCAATCTCCCTTCACATGGATGACTTCTAACACTTGGAATCAACAAAATATGGTTCCCACGAATCAACAAAACTCAGACCTGCACTTTAAAGTGGTCTTTCACACTCTCAAGATGCATAAAATCCTAACTACAAGCCCAAACCAGGCTTACCCACTGCTGAAATTGAGAACCCTAGTTTCTCTCTTCCACAATCTCCAACTCCCAAGTTTCATTCAACAAATATCATCAAGCATAATGGGTCGAACTTTTCTCTTCTTCTTTTATAACTTCACTTTGAAACACTATTCATTAAAAAATCACTATTCACTTAAGTTGTTTCTTTTTTCACTTTATCAATGAATAGTAACTGAAAAATATAAAGTGACCCCTTTAAATAATAGACACATGGTCCCTAAGCCTGAGAAGGTGAAATAAATGGTGAAGACCATAATTTAAAGCTCCAATAACACGCCAAACGTGCAAATTCACCATGCCACCAGACTCCGGATATCAATACTGCAAATTCACGACCAAGTGCTCGTTCAAGTGACCCTCTATCCGGAACCATTAGCCTACGAGGGTTGACATAATAGGCTAATCCAAAGACTCTGATGCTCGCGAAAAATGGGGACATTACAGTCCGCCCTCCCTGAAATTGCTTGTCCCCAAGCAATCATACTGCGAAGAAACCTCATTCCTCAAAGGCCTGAAAGAAGAACTGTGGAATGTCCCATGCATCGTCAACTGCCTCCTGACACGCCAGCATAAACACACCTACGCAAAAATTCCCTGGGTCCCAAACCCAAAATGGAAGTCTGCCATGTCTAATAACCTCTGACTTCCGCTGCGCAACTCTGATCACAACTTCACCACGCTGAAAATGGTGAAGCAACCTGTCGGAACCCAACCAGATTGCGGTGCCAGAACTGTCACCACCCGGATCCCAATACAACCTGAAGTCACAACCATCTGTCATGAAGAGATAAAAATATCTAGAAACTTCTGCAACACAATATCTCTCTCCAGCCTCTCCAAAACACCCATGGAAGTGATAGCTAATAAACCCATCATGTCCGCTGACACTGTAATCACCTTGTAACCATGTATCCGTGTGAAATCCCTGTGGCATTAGAGTAACAAACCCTGTCGGATACCTATCAACATGATGGATAACAGACTGTTGTCCCTGCCAGTAATCCCCCGCAAGCAACTGAATCGGGTACTGGCAGCCTTTAGTCCCATCTTCTGAAGATGGCAACTCTGGACACAAAGAAGAGTTACTCCCCTTGACTGCACCAAGAGAATCACCTTGTGCCCAAGAACTGTGCATCGAATTTGAATCATGTACAGGTGGATCAAAGGCATAACTATAAGCACTCCTCACCGTGTACACACTATTAAACTCCTCCATGAGCCTTGTTTGGAACCCCGATGCACGAGGACGATCCAAAACTCTGCGACTATCACCCAACTTGGAACTAATATCAGGAGTATGATCGGCTTCTAGCCCTAAGAGTGGATTGTCATAGATCAAACCATCATCAAACTCAAATAAGGGCTTATTCACAAACTGCGCAATCATTCCATGCTGGTCTGAACCGTCCAACTCCGAGTCCCTAGAATTGTGCTCTTGAATAGGCTCATCAAGCTGCCAACCGAAATCAACTATATGGGGTATAAAAACTGATTTGCTTCTAGGAGAGGGAAACAAATCGACATAAGAACCAATCACCCCACTTGATGTTGCTCTGCATATCTCCTGTGAAGTGGATGTAGTACTATCGTGAGTTGACATATAACTCCCTGGTGAGTCAACCGCCAAGTCACAAGAGCTATTGTTAACCTGTTCCACATCACCTGTCATGGGACTAAACTCAAGAGGACCAGGTGCAACACATGGCTCTCCGCAACTCTCCACTAACGCTCTCATCCCATCTGTATCAATAGCACCTGAAACTGTGAAGGATGTAGTAACCACATCATCAACCTGCTCGCATCCACAATCCGTGGAGATATGTCCTTCACCAACAACTGCCATGGAAACCTGAACTATATCAAAAGCTGGTGAAGACTGTGCCAAACTCGAGACCACGGTAATCTCCTCCAACTGTGAGTGTGACTCCTAAGGGCCAACTGAGCACTCTCCAAAGAATCCATAGTCACCTCGAGCCCATGAGTGAGCTCGTCAACCTCCTCCTCTTTCCCCTTTAGTGCATCGTAGCACGTGCACCCCCACTCGAGAAGATAATCCCTATCAGCTAGTAACTGTAAGTAATTTTGTTTCATCATCCTAATGGCTTCTCGTAGGGCATGGAATTCTGCAAGGGAAAGGCTACTGTTACTGTGCTCATTTGACATAAGAGTACTCCACCCATAGGTTGCCAACATCTGTCGAGCAACATCAAAATGCTCTAAAGTTGTAACAATCATATCATCACTAACCTTTAACTGCCCCGCTAGATGATGATACCCCTGTGACTCATCATTCCCAACCAAATCTGCACTATAGTGAGAGGATGAATCCTCATCACTCACTTCGTGATCAGCAGCATCATGTGTGCTATCATCAGTGCACACATCAGCAACTAAGGTATTGCTGCCATGTACCTGAAGGAATGGCTCAACTGATAAGGTAGAAGCTGCTGATATGACAGTATCTTCACACACTTCCACTTCCAAGGTAATTGTATCACCATCCAACTCACCATCCTGGAATTCTATGCCAACACATGAGCCTTCTAACTTGTTTTGTAAGGTCTGATTTGAGAAATCAGACTCACCATGACATGAACCTAGATCAAACACTGTACCATTAGTACCCAAGTCTTGAGTACCTTCTTGCGACAACTTAGTAGAATCATTTTGCACAGGTGTAGCCACGACTGTCTCAAGTTGATGCAAATTTTTCCTACTACTGTCATGTAAACCAAATCTGTTAGCAGTGCTGATAACAACCTCTTGAATGCTGTGAATATCATTCAAGGTTCTCTCAACACGGATCCTAATTCCACCATACCAGAAGTGGTGAAGCAATACACTGGGACCCATCCAAACGGCCGTGCTAACTCTGTCTCCACCTGGATCCCAATATAGACCGAACTTGTGTCCATCCATCATGAGGAGGTAAGGATAACTAGAAGCATCTGCTTCGTAACATCTCTCTATAACCTCCACTAAACTCTCATGGATGTGATATCCACCTGTGCCATCAAGCCTGCTGACATTATAATCCATCTGTAACCCTGTGCCCACTGGTAGTCTCTGAACCCAAGGAGCAGCAAACCTTGTTGGATACACATCAGCCTGATGGTAGACTAAATATTGATCCTGCAAGTACTCACCCGCCAACAACTGAGTCGGGTATTTGCAACCACTAGCTCCGTCTACTGAAAATGGTAACCCTCCATCCAAAAAGGGATGGTATATATACTCAACCAATCCATACTAACGCATCAACAAATCCTCTGTATGTGGACTCGAAGAGAAGTGTTGGGCACTCCTCACAATGCTCGCCTCAGTAAACTCCACTGCGGACTCTGTCTGGGATCTCGATCCACAATCAATGCCCATCTCAGGAATCGGGTCAAGGGGGTGACCAACATCTATCTCGAACAATGGATTGTCGATCATCTCGCACTCCATCTCCTGATCTGCTTCCTGCTCCCTTCCGAAACCTGCACTATAGTACGAGGTTGAGTCAACCTCATTCTCATCATGAACAGCATCATCATGTATGCCATCATCAGCACACACATCATCATCCAAGGCACTGCTGCTATATGTCTCAAAAGACGATGTAGACTCCACTCGTGTCAATGCTTGATCAATCTTATCATCCTTCTCCGCCAAAGGATCCTGTAAATCTAGCCTGTGTGAATCATGAACTGACAATTCATGCACATACTCTGAGTTTGCACCTTCAAATTGGTCAAAAGTTTCATCAGCCATTTCTGATACACAAGATGTAGGGAGCTCAAAACCCTCATTGGTTTCATATGGACCCTTTTCTTCATGTGTATCTCTCTCAACATGATCCTTCAACTCAGAAATTTCAACATGAGGCTTACCCTTTTCTTCAAGAGGACTCAAGTGCTTTTCCTCTACAGTTGCCTTAGAAATTCCAATTCTATCATCCACAAGAAGATCTTCTAAGGTCTGATTTCTGCTCTCCAAAGGATCAGCTGTATGCTGGTCGTTAACTGCTAAGAATTCATTGTACAGGCTCCTAGATACTGTAGTGACCTCTTGTTTCTTCCCCTCTTCGTTCCGTGATGTAGACCTTTTAAACATGGAAGCTATATGCCGTGCTACTCTATCTAGTTTTGCAGGGTCCGTTTTCTTTGGTTCTGAATCCTCATAGGGAACCCACATTATTCTGTGTGCCTTGCCCTTAGGTCTCAAGGGACAATCATGGTTTAAATCGTACGGCTCTCTGCAATAAGAACACAACTTCTTCATCCCGTTCCGACTTTCATCCAACCTTTTCAATCTTTGTTTAAGCTTCACTATGTTCCTGTCCCACTGCTTCTGGGAAGTGGCCATGTTCACTGAAACCTCCGAACTGCAGTTGAAACCTACCCAACAGGATGGCAGGAAACCGCTCTGATACCACTGTGATGAGCCAAACTAGATTTGACTCAAAACCCCCAAATTTAATATGGAATTCTCTTTGAAACCAACACAAGGTGGCTGGAAAGGTTTGCTCTGATACCACTGTGATGTACCGTGCTCACTGCTGATTTGATTTTTGCTCGTTTAAAGGTCTGATGTTTTGGGTGTGTAATCTGATGTTTCTTGTTTTTTTGTGTTTTTGTGGTTTTATGCCAATGATTCAATAATTTCCTTACAACCATATGCATATAAGAACTCAAATTAAACTAAACTTCAAAAATAAACTGAGAAGAGACTCAATAAGATTGCTAAAGGCTTTCTTCATTACATGATAGAGTGCTTACATTGCATAACTTCCATACATTTCGAAAAGAGACACCATTTACAACTAATGACAAACTTGCAGCCAAAATGCACTGTGAACAGTGCTTGCTACAGTACCCGCGGCCACCATAATACACATAAAAATTTACTTACAACTTTCTCCCGCCAAATGATTGAAGAAAATGTCTCCAATACCAAGGGCGCCCCCTTTAGACAAGATAGCAACAACTAAGAGAAGGCGTTTTTCTTATTTGAAGAAGTTGAAACCCTTACTTCAAGCCGCTGGCTGTAGATGAATGATCAGCTTCAACAAACACTAAAAAACACGAGCCACGTCCTCCAAAATGCAAAAGGAACCTCCAGCAGCAATCTCCCTTCACATGGATGACTTCTAACACTTGGAATCAACAAAATATGGTTCCAATTTAATCAACAAAACTTATTCAACACTTTTAAAGTACCTTTCTACACTCTCAAAGAGGCATAAAATCCTAACTACAAGCCCAAACCAGGCTTACCCACTGCTGAAATTGAGAAACCCTAGTTTCTCTCTTCCACAATCTCCAACTCCCAAGTTTCATTCAACAAATATCATCAAGCATAATGGGTCGAACTTTTCTCTTCTTCTTTTATAACTTCACTTTGAAACACTATTCATTAAAAAATCACTATTCACTTAAGTTGTTTCTTTTTTCACTTTATCAATGAATAGTAACTGAAAAATATAAAGTGACCCCTTTAAATAATAGACACATGGTCCCTAAGCCTGAGAAGGTGAAATAAATGGTGAAGACCATAATTTAAAGCTCCAATAACACGCCAAACGTGCAAATTCACCATGCCACCAAACTCCGGATATCAATACTGCAAATTCACGACCAAGTGCCCGTTCAAGTGACCCTCTATCTGGAACCATTAGCCTACGAGGGTTGACATAATAGGCTAATCCAAAGACTCTGATGCTCGCGAAAAATGGGGACATTACAAGACATCCCTTAGCTAAGTGTCAAACTTCTCCGCATCAAAAGCATGCAATTCCAAGCTTGTCTCACATTTGTTCTGCTAGATCCAGCTGATATTGAATGAGCATAATGCTGTGAAAATTCAGGCCTCTGGTTTTACCCTTGAAAACTCACTTCTCTCTGTAGATTTGGTCCTTGCCATTATCTTTATCCCTGTACATATCTTGTTGAATGCACGGTTGTTGTTGCAACTAAGACACCTAGGCGTGGTATTATTGGTATGGGCCTAATTCCTGCACCTGGCAGAGGTTGTGTATCTCTGTATTGGGCCTCAAACCTGCTTCTTTTACTGTCCCATGCTTCTTATGCCTTGTTGCAATTCTCTTCAGCCAGATAGGCCTTTGCAATATAAAATTTCGAAGTAGGAGAAGCAAAGATCTGGACTGCTCTAGGCAACTCATCATTCAGCGCCCAAACAAATCTATTAACCAATAATTTCTCATCCTTCAGGTTATCCACATATTGCAACAGTTCCAAGAACTTATCTCCATACTACACCACCATACCACCCCTCTACTCAATTTTTAATCTTCCTGGACTATTTTCTAAAGAGTTGCCATCTCTATCATGGCATGTGTAAATAATGAACGGCTTTTTCCAAGTAAATTTATTTCAATTTGAAATTAGCTAAAACTGCAATTTACATCAAACTATGCCAGTTAACTGCAATGAGATTCATGGATCCTGTAATGTCCCCATTTTCCAGCTCGCCAAAATAATATTAATGTATTTAATTATTTTAATTATTTAATGTTGCCTAGCAAAACTACAATTATAAAGGTGATTTTAAATGATTAAATAATATGAGGTTATAAGATGACATTGGGGAATATTTAAAAGTTACATTAACAAAGTCACTTTATAATAAAGTGTTAGGTGATTTTGGCGGAAAAATCCTAAAAGGTGTTATAAAAGGACTCAAGAGCTCATTTTCTCATTATGCCGGATTATTATCTTATTGGCTTGGTATTTTGGTGGAGCTCTCCATAGTCCAAAACCCTAGGTGGTAATTCCTACTGGTTCTAGTTTCGGTGGTGAAAGATTTCTCCCTAGCTAGTGATTGGCAGATTCATTCGGGATTCGCATTTGTGCTTCAACAATTGGATTGATCAATTAGATAATTTGTGAGTCTTGCCAGGCAAGACAAATTATCAAAGACAAAATTATTGGAGAACGATATATCTATCTTTTCTTCAGAGTTTGAGATTGGTTTCTAGTTTGTAGGGTTTTGCCATTGCAATCTGGGTACCACACTTCTTGCAGTTTGAAGTTGATACTGATATTCAGGTTATTGAAGGGTTTGCTCATTCAAGGTCGCCATTCTTGCATTTACTGAGTTTGCTTATTATTCCTCTTTCGCTGGGTGATATCCTTTCTGAGATTATTTATGTTCTATCATAGTTTGGAACAAAGTTGAGTGGTGGTTACGGCACTGTTGAGGACGTGGGGTTTCTTCAGCCCTGGGCATCGAAACATATCACCTTACTGAGCAAGGACGTGTTATTAAGGGCTGCAAGTCTGTTTAGAGGGGCTTGATTTGTATAAGAAGGAAGCAATTCATTCTGGCAGTCTCCGTGCACTCATTACGAGCTGTGAACCACTTGTATGGAGCTGTGACCATCATTCCTACCAGTTCGTGGCTTTTCTGGGGCAGCTAGCAATTTATACTCATGCATGGGTCCTCACACAATGGCTGTGTGGGAGTTTAGAAGGGGTTTCTGCCTGAAAATAGTCACGCCAGTCATAGCTGTTAGGAGACGTTTTACTGTCATGGATTTCTAAACAGATTCTAGGCGAGTTTGAGTCTTTCTGTTGTGTGCATTTCAGACCTTCAACTCTCTCCAGGTCTGGGTATTATACGTTTCTATTCTTGTTAATTGTATCTCCCTGATCTGATTATCAGAAAAGCATAAGTCTGTCTGCTGTAATGAATTTCTGAGCGTATAAGATTGTGATCAGATTATAATTTCTGCTTAATTTGTGAGTGCTCAGTCCATCGGTTAAGTTTGGAAAATGCCACTTGAAGATCAGCCTTCTTAGCACTCAGTCTGGGTTTACTTCTGAGTGTATATTCTGCAATTAATATTGAAACTCAGAAATATTCATTAATACAAGGTTGCATGTCATCTTTCAATATATTGTATGAACTGTTTCCTGAAATCAGTTATGTAATGAGATTCATATGTCAATAGCAACCTTTATATCTTCAGGAATGCTCAGATTAGTTTGTGCTCTTTAAATTGACCGCAGCTTATGATTTCACAAAAAGATTGATTGAGCAGAAAATTGAGAGATTCAAAGAACAGTTGACTAAAGAAGAACTAATCTCATTTGGTATGCAGGTTCCTCTCTCCCTACATGAAGAATGCATGCCATCATCCAATGAATTAGCTGAGTCGAATGATGAATACAAAGAGCAAACTGAGCCCTCTTGTGTTATAACACCTAATGAGGGTATTGATTATGATTCTACATGTGGGACTAGCGTTGCCCTAGTTCCAAATCAGAGAATATGTATGGATGATAATGAGGAAAAAAACAGTTGTGTAACTCAAGTGCTTCAAGAACAATTTGATGGTTCTTCATGTGAAGCAAAACTTGTTCATAAGTCTGATAGTTCACACAATTTGGAGAATCAATTGAAGGTGAACGAAGATAAAATTGTTGCAGCATTGTCACACTATGATAGAATTCACAAATTGATTGAATAACACCTTTGGAAGGCACAACTTGAGATAAGACAAAAAGGAATTGAAGAAGAATCTTCTCATGATAGTTTACAAGTAATCAAAGAAGGCCTAGTGACGTACCAGAAATCTTATCACGCAATTTCCCACATTGAAGTTATGTAGATGGCTGTCCGTACTCTCTTTGTTGGTCGAGAGTTTTCAAGGTACACTTTGAGGAGAGCGGTCGTTTGGATGGGTAGGAAATATTGGAGTCACCACCTTGGCATTGGAGGTTTTGATGATGAGTTCTTATCATCCTATGGCATTAGTGATACCTTCGGCTCCATCATAGACATGATTTTCAGTTTGCATGGTGTTGTTTTGATTTATACCAGCAGTTTGGAAGGGGCTGGTATGTGTTTCTATGCACCTGTGTTGGGTATCTTTCACATCCATAGGAGACCACTCAGAGTGGGATGGATTGTTGATGACGTAGACACATCAATCTTGGCTACAGGTTCAGGCATCACCAGTGAAATGGGCACAAGGCTCCACATTGGTAATGTAGAGATTGTTATCAAACAGCCCTGTACAGAGAAGATGGTTTCTTCTAAGACTTGTATGTTGGACCATGGCGCTATTCCATCTTCTTTTCAGGAGATTTGAAGGGCATCATCTAGTGAGGAACATGGCATTCATGATGGTATATTTCTTACTCCTGAAAGCAAATCAGAAAATTTATTTTATGCAATTGATTGTGATCTTTGGCCTAATGAGACACATGAATGGAAGAATCAGTTGCAGGTCACTGAAGATAAGGTTGAACAAACCTTGGTTCGCTTTGGTATGACAGATAAGTTCATGGAATATCTCCTTTGGAAAATTAATTTTGAAGAGGCACAAGAAGGTCCACGAGAAGGAGGTAAGGCCTCGAGTTTGCAAACAATCAAGAGCGGCCTTGAAGACATAAAATCAGGGTACTTGCAATCACTTTCAGACAGCAACTTTGCCATCAAGGTTGCAAAGGGAGTTGATGGTGTTGTTGAAAGATCTGTCCAGCATGTTTTGAGTCATGAGTCATCTTCTGAAGATGGCAATGAAGTATGGAATCCGCGTGACTACTTTGGTATTCCATTGACTCAGACATGTGAATTTCACCTCGATTGCATAATGAGGTGTGTTCATCAGTTTTCTTTCAGCCCACATACACAAGATTTGACCATATCTTTGATAGCACAGAAAGGTGGGTTGGATAAAGGATTATCTAGTTCTCTCTAGTATAGTATGTTTCCGACTTTAGGTGATGAATCCAAATTTTGCGAGTCTCCTATCTTCCTTCCCCCAAATGGTTGCTAACAAAAACAGGAATCAGAGACTTGGTTCATTTGGATTCCAAAGGTTATCAAAGTGGCACAGCGGAAGTCAACTGGTGTTGGGAGTGATGGACTTCTGATTTGGCTATGGGATCCGGGGATTTTTATGACTAATAGATTGCTTCTTGTGACTACAGGGTTTGATAGAGTTGCGATGTTTGACAGAGATGCTATGTATAGTGGTAATATGTTGACACAACAGGGTTGTGACGGAGCATTCTACAGATTCATCTAGGATCCTAGTATCTAGCCATGGTATGCAGATGTGGATTGCTTGGGGACAAGCAATCTCTGGGAAGGGAGGACTGTAATGTCCCCATTTTCCAACTCGCCAAAATAATATTAATGTATTTAATTATTTTAATTTTTTAGTGTCGCCTGGCAAAAAATACAATTATAAAGGTGATTTTAAATGATTAAATAATATGGGGTCATAAAGTGACGTTGGGGAATATTTAAAAGTTAAATTAATAAGTCACTTTATAATAAAGTGTTAAGTGATTTTGGCGGGAAAACACCAAAAAGGTGTTATAAAAGGACTTGAGCTCATTTTCTCATTATGCTGGATTATTATTTTATTGGCTTGGTATTTTGGTGGAACTCTCCAAAGTCTGAAACCCTAGGTGGGAATTCCTAGAGGTTCCAAATTCAATGGTGAAAGATTCCTCCCTATATGGCGATTGGCAGATTCATTCGGGATTTGCATTTGTGCTTCAATGGTTGGATTGATTGATTAGATAATTTGTGAGTCTTGTCAGGCAAGACAAATTATCAGAGACAAAATTATTGGAGAATGATACATCTATCTATTCTTCGGAGTTTGAGATTGGTTTCCAGTTTGTAGGGTTTTTCCATTGCAATTTGGGCACCACACTTCCTGCAGTTTGAAGTTGATACTGATATTTAGGTTATTGAAGGGTTTGCTCATTCAAGGTCGCCATTCCTGCGTTTACTGAGTTTGCTTATTATTCCTCTCTGGCTGGGCGATATCCTTTCTGAGATTATTTCTGTTCTATCATAGTTTGGAATGAAGTTGAGTGGTGGTTAGGGCACTGTTGAGGACGTGGGATTTCTTCAGCCCTGGGCATGGAAGCATATCACCTTACTGAGCAAGGACGTGTTATTTTTGAAGGGCTGCAAGTCTCTTTAGAGGGGCGTGATTTGT
Organism: Sequoia sempervirens; assembly: GCA_007258455.2. Taxonomy (NCBI): domain Eukaryota; kingdom Viridiplantae; phylum Streptophyta; class Pinopsida; order Cupressales; family Cupressaceae; genus Sequoia; species Sequoia sempervirens. Next base: position 21,234 of record VDFB02251311.1, read on the forward strand.
ATAAGAAGGAAGCAATTCATTCTGGCAGTCTCTGTGCACTCATTACCAGTTGTGAATCACTTGTATGGAGGCGTGACCATCATTCCTACCAGTTCATGTCTTTTCTGGGGCAGCTAGCAGTTTATACTCATGTGTGGGTCCTCACACAATGGCTGCGTGGGAGTTTATAAGGGGTTTCTGCCTGAGAATACTTGCACCAGTCATAGCTGTTAGGAGACATGCTGCTGTCATGGATTTCTGAACTGATTCTAGGCAAGTTTGAGTCTTTCTGCTGCGTGCATTTCAGACCTTCGACTCTCTCCAGGTCTGGGTATTATATGTTTCTATTCTTGTTAATTGTATCTCCCTGATCTGATTATCAGAAAAGCATAAGTCTGTCTGCTGTAATGAATTTCTGAGCGTATAAGATTGTGATCATATTATAATTTCTGCTTAATTTGTGAGTGCTTAGTCCATCAGTGAAGTTTGGAAAATGCCACTTGAAGATCAGTCTTCTTAGCATTCAGTCTGGGTTTACTTCTGAGTGTATATTCTGCAATTAATATTGAAGCTCAGAAATATTCATTAATACAAGGTTGCATGTCATCTTTGAATATAATGTATGAACTGTTTCCTGAAATCAGTTATGTAATGAGATTCATATGTCAATAACAACCTTTATATCTTTGGGAATGCTCAGATTAGTTTGTGCTCTTTAAATTGACAAATGCAATATGTCAAATTGAGTTTTGAAAATTATCATTCAAATCTAGCAAGGAACTTTACAGTTCCCTATACCTTAATGAGGATAAATATTTAACCACAGGGCGAATTTGGTGTGACCATAAATGGTTGTTGTTTGGTTGCACAATGTTCGTAGAAAAGAGATTGTTAAATTAGCTCAATGAAATGTGTTAATTATCTTTGGGAGCACCTGTAGCATTCCCTGTTTTCTCTCACTACATCAAACATTAAGTCTTCTGCCAAGTAGGATTACTAACCTAATCAACACCAATAAATATTGCCTTTGAGGTAGAGTTTGCAAACATACCTTGTAATTTAGGACTATAGTCAAGATGAAGACTGAGTACTTAAGGAAGATGACTGGATGACGTTTCTGTTTATAAACCACGGCTAACAAATGCAGATCTAAGGAATATTCACACAGTCTATCTCTGATAAAACAGTACAAACAATAAACTGTTGCTTTTGACACAATGAAGTTGCAGTGGAAAGAATGCATAATGCATTGCTATCATCTTCTGTTAAAAAAAAAATTGATTCCAGTAACAAACATTTTCCTACAACATTGTTAAGAGTTTTGGAGTTAAGAACTGTAAGACATGAAGACTTTAAAGGACAGTAGTTTGGTGCTCCCCTATAATGCAACCGAATAATGTGATCTTGTGGAAACAGAAAACTCTTATTTTGTTGATGGGTAATAACATATTTTATGCATAATGAATATTTCATGATTGATGTTTTTGAAAAAGATGAATAAGAATTATTCCATTCAATCTTCAATCAGTAGCTTGCTAAGATTGCCGCAGAGCTTGCCACAATTTAATGGTCATCAGCATTCTAATCGTAATGCTACAGTGAAAAGATATGACTAACCACAATGGTCCATATTCTGTTTGCCTCGGAGTTTCTATGATTTTGATCATTCTCAGTTGGATTTAAATGCAAGTGCTTTAGGTAACACCCATAAAGAACAAAGCATCTCACATATGCCATGGATTTCCCAATCTGGAATGTAATTCCATAGAACATAGTGCTTTAACAAGTTAATATTTAAGTAAAAGCTTACTGAAATAAGGCTACAATCTAAATTGCTGATCTGTCTCTTGCATTGACCAGGTCTGGGTTTGAATCCAGATTCTAGGCTGATTCTGCCAGGACATGCATTTTCAACAGTGGGTATGTCCTAGACAAACCCTTGACAAACCCAAAGGAATCCAACCAAACCTAACGTGAATCTGCTTAGGAAAACACTTTTTGTCTACATCAACTTCCTCAAATGCCAGAAAATAAAGCCCTCATCTGTGGAAAGACTTGTACCAAATTAATTGGCAGAATTCAGAAAAGATGGAATTCTTGGAGCATACTTAGAGCCTTATGCTTGATTTGAATAAAGTTTGCATGAGCAATGAATGAATATATTTAGTATATGGTCTATAGAGCTTATTCAACTGTGGTTTAATTAGAATAGTGATTTTTAATTTTCTCCATTTAAAGACAATGGATGGTATATAGATTAATTGGTTTTCAAATAACCTATGAGACGACAAGATGATTGAGAATTCTGTTAGTTAGCTAATTTTATTAAAGAAAGTAGTGCCTCCCAGTTTAAAAAAAGTTCAATAATATTTAATAAAGTCAGTTAATGTTGCAATGGTGAAATTTCCATACCCATGTCAACAATGATTTTATTAGTTTATTATTGAACAATGAGTATCTATCATGACATTTGAATTTGACAAATTGACATTGAAGTAGTATTTTAAATATTTATAGTAGGCTTGTTTATTATATGATGCTATGTGGTTTTCTTAACTTACTTCCTGTTTTTAGGCTGCAAAAATTTATAGATATATGGTTTTTATGTCTTTTCTATGGATGAACCCAAAAAAAAAAAAGTTTGCCAAATCTCCATACTGAACCCCCATGCATGAATCTTAACCAGCAACTTAGCATATAGTGATACAGAATTTTGAATCCTACCTTTTAAGCTATTCTTATTAAACACTGACAATTGAATTGACTCTTGAGAAGCTTAGTTGAGTACTAAAACTTGGTCATGGCACACATGGTACTTAAATGATTTAGATATCTCTTTGTATCAATGGATGAAGTTCAAACTACGGTTGAAGCACTAATACAAACTACACCTAAACTGAAGCTTATAGACATCCTAATTAATTTAAGAGTAAACAACTATGGATAAAACTTATAGGGATTTTTCTTACCATTATCAAAGGTGTATATGGAATTGTCAATTTTACTCAAATCAACAAAATTCAAGTATTCTAACGAACAAGATATACGCATTGACTCCTAAACTAAGGTAAAGGAAAAAATTATGGAGTTTGCATCTGCAGTTATTTGATGCCCTATCAAAATTGCCTTAGAACGATGTATCTTGATTATGTGTGTCATTATTCTATGAATTTATCAAAGTCGTATATTATGATATTTAACCTGTGCTTTGAGGTCAGTTTTTGTTTTCTTTTATATTGAAAAAAGTTCAAAAATATGTCTCATATAAGCAATTGAGTACAAATGGGACCTCAACACTTATCTCTGTTCTAGCACTAACATGAGATCAATACTAAGCTCCTTTTGAACATTAACATTAGATAACAATTTTAGATATCCACACTAGAAACCAACAATAGAAGACCAAGAGTCACAACTTACAATTCCAAATAGAAGTCACTTTTGGGGGATTTGAACATGGGTCTCCACAATGAGAACCCAATGCTTTGACCATTTGAGCCCAACCCCCCTGACTTCATCAATTTTCTTCAAACAAGTGAGGGCATGTTATATACTAAATTAAGCCTAACAAGTTATCAATCATTTCTACCAAAAGACTAACTTCTAATCTGGATAGGACACGTTCAATTGAGAATGGCCCTTAAACTGTGCATATATAACCTGTAAGTCTATCCATTCATGTTCAGATATTTATCATTTTACTATTAATCTATTCAATATGAAGATATTAAATATTTATTGTGTATGTGCATAGTAGGTATGTGACTATGTTCCCATTTCACACTCTTCTCTCTCGCACTTTATCTATTGCTTAATGAAAAATAAACATTGCACAAAAC
>VDFB02251312.1:0-28191 GCA_007258455.2 Sequoia sempervirens
TATCAATGGATGAAGTTCAAACTACGGTTGAAGCACTAATACAAACTACACCTAAACTGAAGCTTATAGACATCCTAATTAATTTAAGAGTAAACAACTATGGATAAAACTTATAGGGATTTTTCTTACCATTATCAAAGGTGTATATGGAATTGTCAATTTTACTCAAATCAACAAAATTCAAGTATTCTAACGAACAAGATATACGCATTGACTCCTAAACTAAGGTAAAGGAAAAAATTATGGAGTTTGCATCTGCAGTTATTTGATGCCCTATCAAAATTGCCTTAGAACGATGTATCTTGATTATGTGTGTCATTATTCTATGAATTTATCAAAGTCATATATTATGATATTTAACCTGTGCTTTGAGGTCAGTTTTTGTTTTCTTTTATATTGAAAAAAGTTCAAAAATATGTCTCATATAAGCAATTGAGTACAAATGGGACCTCAACACTTATCTCTGTTCTAGCACTAACATGAGATCAATACTAAGCTCCTTTTGAACATTAACATTAGATAACAATTTTAGATATCCACACTAGAAACCAACAATAGAAGACCAAGAGTCACAACTTACAATTCCAAATAGAAGTCACTTTTGGGGGATTTGAACATGGGTCTCCACAATGAGAACCCAATGCTTTGACCATTTGAGCCCAACCCCCCTGACTTCATCAATTTTCTTCAAACAAGTGAGGGCATGTTATATACTAAATTAAGCCTAACAAGTTATCAATCATTTCTACCAAAAGACTAACTTCTAATCTGGATAGGACACGTTCAATTGAGAATGGCCCTTAAACTGTGCATATATAACCTGTAAGTCTATCCATTCATGTTCAGATATTTATCATTTTACTATTAATCTATTCAATATGAAGATATTAAATATTTATTGTGTATGTGCATAGTAGGTATGTGACTATGTTCCCATTTCACACTCTTCTCTCTCGCACTTTATCTATTGCTTAATGAAAAATAAACATTGCACAAAACTAGCATTGGTCATCGACTACAAAAGATACAACAAATAATCAATTCTTCAACCTTTTAGTGCCCTTCCAGATAATCATAAACAAGAAGACAAGTTCTGAGTTAGGAAAAGAATGTAACTTTTCCTCTTCACTACCATTAGAACAAATTCCAACGTAGTGATTGTTGATGATACAAAAATAAATCATCAAAAAGATAATTATCTAAATGCTCAAAGTGACTGTTGGACCAAACTTTCAAGGTATCAAATATCCCAATTGCTAGAATTAAGGTTTCATGAATTTAGATTACAACATTTTTCAATTACTATGATTTATTATGTAAACAAAGTTGCTTTTGGGAAGAGAAAGCCTCAAGGTATGACAGGTTTCCTGCAGAATTCTATATATCCAATAAAAATCATGTTGCCAAGGACTTGTTGGAATTGTACAATAAAGCAATTTTTAGTGCCCCTCTATGTTCAAACATCAATAGGGGTGTGGCGTAACTCATTCCTAAGGAAAGTGATAAAGCTCTAATTAAAAATTGGATGTCTATCACACACATGTGAATGTCTCCTACAAAATCTACACTAAGATCCTAGCCTCTAGATTGAGTGGGGTACTTCCTAAGCTGGTTTCTGCAACTCGATTGGGGTTTATGGAAGGGAGATACATTTTTGACAACCTGATCACTAGCTGGGAAGGTGTGGCATCGGCTCAAATTACTGTTCTGAATGTATGCGTGACTCATTGATTTTGATAAGGGCTGTGATAGAATTGAGTGGCAATTTATCAAGAAGAAGTTGAGGGTTAGTTTGCCAGAAAAGCTTATTAGGAAGCTCCTAGTTCTATTCAAAGATGTTTTTGCAGAGATTGAAATCAATGGCAGGTTGACTGACTCCTTTATCTTCAGAGATCAATTAGATGGGTGCTCTCTTGCCCCTGCCTTGATTCTTATTACTGCTGAAGCAATGCATTTTTTGCTAACGGGGTCTGCACTTAGACCACTATTTGAAGCTTCTAAATTTTGTGCAAAAGGGAAAAAGGTTGAAAATTCATTGTATGGCCCCTGGATAGAAATTCTCTGTGCAAAAGTCAGAGGTTCTGAGTTGGATGGACTCTTCTCATTCATGGTTAACTGAGTAGGAATGGGTCTGACATGGGCCTAATAAAGTTGCCAGGTATCTGGGCATTCCTTTTTCTGTCCGGTCTTCTTTCAGGGATGTGTGGCATTGGGTTTATGAGAAGGTAGAAAAGAAAGCTTCCAAATGGCAGAGGCATCTGCTTTTTATTGTTAAGAGAGTGCATGCCTACGTCAAACTCATCTTCTTTTGGAATATATTATGCCTCTTGTAGGCTGTTCCCTAATTCGATCATTGATCAACTGCACAAGGTTATAAGGGTTCTTTTGTGGTCAGGTGTTAAGGGAATAAGAAAAGGCATAAATTGGCTTGGAATAAATGCAATATACCAGAGAAGCATGGACATCTTGGACTTGAAGAATTGAGATATCAAGGGATCTCTTATCTTGCGATCATTTTCTAGAGAGCAGACCTGAAATTTTTAGTGAGGTAAAACATTAAAAGGGCAGTGCCTCGGCAAGCATTGAAAATTGAAATTGTGGACCTGCTCCTTGATGCTTTTTCTGTTGCTCCTGCAAGCTTGGTCAGTTTGATTTCTATATGGAAAGCTTGGGAATCTGTAAAGCATCCTGTGTTGATTACTTTGGTGTTCTCTATGTCTGGTACAAGATGTGAGGCATTCAGGTTTATTTGGCAGAACCACCAGTGCAGAAATAAGCTGTTAGCTCATATCACTGGGTGCCCTGCTAGGTTTTGATATAGTAAAGGTGTGAACAATTTTGCTGATATTATTGTGAATGGCACGCTCATTCCTTAGGTTGACTTTCCTCTAGTATTCAAGATTCCTTCTCGTCAAAAGATAACTTATTGGATGCTTGCTCACTCCTTTAAGAATCTCTGATAGTTTTTCCCTTGATCATGAACCACAAATTTGGGATATTGTGAGACGGGATAAAGGTCCACCATTGCTTGAGATTTCCTCTAAACAGTTGTATGTAAAACTGGTAAATTATGTACAGACTATAAAGAAGTTCAACATAATTTGGAGGATGTATGACCCTCCTAGAATTTGGGCAGTAAGATTTAAAGTTATATGCTTGGAACTTCAAAAATCTTGTTTCAGGTGGATGATACTGCTTCAGAAATTCATTGTAAGACAGGCTTCAGCTAAAATTGATTTTCATGCAGACCCATCTGGTTTGTGGAAAGCCATAATCCATTGTGTGTGTCGTTTTTGACTGTGTATTCGCTAAAGCTATGTGGAAGAAAATTTTGTTGGCTTGGTCACTCTTTGCTCATTAAGAAATATTGTAGCTTGATGTACTCTTTTAAGCTATTTGTTATTCTCCAAATGGGAAACACTCTTCTTTTATAAGATTTCTCTACCAAGTACTCTGGTTCTTGTAGAAAGCAAGAAATGCACATGTTTTCAAATAGGACTTTATAACTTCTACTTACTTCAGCTGTGAAGTCATGATCACCTCTCTTGTTTTGCAAGTTGAACTATTCTTCAAGGTTCCAAAGTTTGATTTCAAGAGATTTCTCAATGGTGAGTCTATTCAATATAAGACTAGCTCAGTGGTCAGTTGCGGCAGATTTTCAAAAATATAATGATTTCCTGACAGGAAAGTGAGCTTAACACATTCTCCTAGAGTTGTAGTTGACAAAGACGGTTGGGAGAACTGAAAGACCAACGACGGTTGTCATATAGTGGAGAAGAAAGATGATTCAAAGATGGATTTTCCTTCTCAAAATGGCAATGCTGTTCCTCAGAACTCTCTTCCTAGAGATCAAGTTGCTAATTCAAACCAAGCATACAATGCTTTTATTGAGACTGTTGGGATTCAGAGAGAGGAAGCAGAAACATGGAAATGTAATAATTCATAATATCTTCTCTGATGAAAGTATGGATGATTGCTTGTATGCTAAGTTACCTGTTCACCCCCTGCATTGCCCAGATCCAGGTCCAGCTCGTACCTGCCCCAGATTCTGGGCCAATTTGAGCAGGGATTCTGCCGAGGCCCATGAATAAGACTGTGGATTCATCCCAGATGAACCTGAGTGAACTCACAAAAAACTCAGAGAAATTCAACCATTCCCAAGGCAAATCCAGTCTGGAAAAGCAGATTTTCATTATTTTTTATCATTTTAACATATTAACTACCCATGCTGGGCCTGAGGCCTCATTTACCCATTCTAAAAACCATCCACACTGCATCTGAGGCTTCAAATGGCAGAAGCATAAGTTCTACTGTCCACTACATCTGGATGACATTGCTTGGTGCAACAAATGGAAACCGACGGAGGATGGCCACGGGTGCTGCATTTCTCTGGAAAAGGTGATTGTACTGGTTTCACGTTATTAAAAACGGTGTTCACTAAAGGAGCTCAAATAATCTAAACCAAACAATGGGTATAGATTCATTCCCACGAGCTTGGAGTGCATGTACACCATCCTGTATTAGTCATGTTTTATTTGATCACTTTAGACAGTTCTTTTATTAATCACACATGTTCTACTTTTTAGTGTCTTTTAAATGTCCATACAAAGGAGATTACAGTTTTTAATATTGAAGTTCATACAACCTTACAAAACTATTATGGTTGTTTTGTTTATTTATTACTATATTAATATGCATATGTGGTATCTTGAACATAATTGTTGTTTTTAGGATCCAAATATGTATCTATGTATGATCAGATTTTTATAGGCTTTTTGTACGAACTAACCCAACCCTTTAAAAATATTGCTGAATCCACATATCAAACCCCCATACCCAAAACCAAACTGGCAACTTAGCTTTTATGTACTGTTGATATGTTATCTGCTCCTCAAATGCCTTGCATGGATCCAAAGGAGCAAAATAAACTTTGATAACCTTCCATAATATTCTCCTTGCATGGAGATTACCTTGCTATATTGTTTTTTGATGCTGATGGATATTAGCTTATTTGAGTAGGCAGATTCTATGGGGACTTTTTTGTTTTTGTTGTAAGCCGGTTAGTATGATGGTCTTGGATGTAGGCTCCCAAATTGTTGATATTTGTAATTCTTTTACTCCTATATATGAAAAAAATAAAGTCATCTTCAGGATATTAACTTTAGCATATTATTCTTGATTTGTTTTATCAGATTTATGTATACACCGCATTGTAGATGCCCCATACAAGTCATATCATGCGAAAACTGAACATGGTCTATGTTAACAAGAAAAGTGAATCATTAGCCTTGAATTCTTATAAAATAGTCACTGATAATTTAGAGAGTAATGAAAATCACCATTGGGAGATAAAGAAAGTACATGAGTCTGACACATTTAGAAGAGTAACTTAAATACCAGCAAGGAGATCAAAATTTCAGTAGTCTTTACCTTTCTGTTCTTGAGAGCCATGTATCGTGCATTTTTGAACCACATATGGACCTGCATAAGACCAGAAATAAGAAGAAATTTTGCATTAGGGAATAAAAAAATTAATGCTTCTTGGTCAAAGAATGAAGATTGACATCAGAGAAGGCTAACTGGAAGCATTGCTAAAACGAAGTACTACTACTATTAGTCAGGCAGCAAGTGGAATCAATCTCAGAAAAACTTGAGGAAGAATAAACCTTTCGAAATGTGAGACCAAGCTGCTGTGAAAGGCTTTCCTTGGAAGACTTTGAAGGTAGCTCATTTTCCATAAAAACTTTGCGAAGCTTCTGTAATGCAAACAAATTTGTATTAGTGCTAAGATTATTTGCACAAATATCATTAAATTAAAGGCAAACGGATTTATAAAAATAAACACTGAAAACTAGTTTAGAACCAAGTAGTGAGAAAGTTCAACTAAAGCAAAGCAATGTCATCAAAAGTTCAACCAAAGCAAATTATATTATGTGGGTTTTCAAAAAAGTTGCAGCATTCCAAGAAACAAGAAAATAAATCTGCAAAAAAGTAGACAGAAAGTATAAAAAAAATGGGGCACCTACACACCCAAGATGGAATCACACTTACAAATCTGACTGATAACATGCAGGTTGTCAAATGACAATTTTATGTATTAGATTGCTATCAAAATGATAAGTATACAAACATGGAGAATTCTCTCAATTTATACTCCATGAGAAGGAAGCCCTAATTACATTATGACAATTTTCTAAATAATGACACCCTAATACAGTATGAACATTAACCATCGTTTTGAACAGAAAAAAAGGCTATAATATTCTACTAACACTATGTTGTGTCTAGATACACAGCATGCCTTCCATTCATAAAAAAAAATTCCTCAAACCAAAGGAAAACTTCAAAGTAAAATGTGCTCAACATATAGTAGTAATAGAATGGATGACCTTCCAAGAATGCCCTAGTGCAACAAAATTTTGGACTACAAAATTTAAGACCATGAAGACATGTAGTGAGAATTGAAACCAAGCCAAATACATCACAAAAGAATGTTCTAACCAACATACCCTACAAATGAGAATGGGGGCCTTTCTAACCCCTCAAGACCCTTTTTTAATTTTATACCCCAAATCGTGCAACATTGGGAGGTTTAGATGCTTCCACATGGACTCTTCATTTTCCACCAACAAATCCTGGACTGGCAGACCTTTCCACTTCACCTTGAAAACTTCAAAGCATTGCTTTTCATGAATTATTCACTTCTTCTGCCAATATCTGCTTGAGTTCAAAATCAAAATTTCCCTCCACATCTAGGCTCAGAAACTCTTTTTACAAAACTATTCTTATCTTCTTCCAAGATGGCATATAAAAGACATCATGGATCTTACCTCTATTTGTGACATCTAGTACAAGTGCCACCTCTCCAATATTCACCTGCAGCCCATACAAACCATGGTACATGGGTTGCAATTTCACCTCGTTTTCTTTCACTTTATGTTGCTTTTATGGTTGTAGGCAAACAAACACCACATCTCCTACTGCAAGTTCTCACTTGCTACAAATCTGGTCAACATGCTGTTTCATTTGGTTTTTGAACAAATAAAATTGTTCTTCAACAAAGATAGAACATTTTGCATCTATGAATCAAGTGCTACAGAAACATTGGCCTCTTAGATGACCAAATCCATGGAGAATGGAGTTCATATGCATCCACTACTTTAAAAGAACTTATTTTAATTAGTGGTACTGGTATTTCATGAGTACTCTGCCAGATATAACAATTTTCTCTTTTTGTCACCAGCATACATCCTCATACTACCTTCGATACATTTCTTCAAAAACTCAGTCTAGAACAAGATGAGCTTGGTACCTAGGCAGTACTTATGTTGAATGTCACCCCTACGATCCTAAATAATTTCTGCCAGAAATAACTTTGAAGATGAACATAACATGATCCCATTAAAGAGACGGTTAAATAGATAAACATCACATGATCCGATGAAAGAAACAGTTAAATTGCATTCAAAGCTACCATTTGTAAAGACGGATTACACCAATACAAAGTGTGTCTCAAAACAATTTATTATCAACTTACTCAATGAAATTACAAGCATATAAGTACATTTACAGAATGATGACTTCTGCAGCATAAGCAAGACTTCCACCAACATTTATTAACTTTCACGAAATACACTACCTTGACTAACAATTTCAGCAACATAGCCTCAACACCAACTATCATTATTATAGATAATGTGCTCAAGGCACTTATTTATAAGCTCATTAGAGGCAGCTTTTAGGGATCAAATAATAATATAATCTCACTAAATCTCTGCTTTCAAACAACACTAATTCTATCCACTGCAAAGAGAAAATAAAACACTTAAACAGTCTTAAATAAACTCCTTCCCACTTTACTCCAAACGCTGGCCAACTGGAGTCAGGTGGCACTATATTTATCCTAATTTTTACTTTAAAAACATTGAAACTAGACGTTGGATTAGCCTTAGCCAGCTTAACCTCCTCAATCAAACCTTTTAGGTGGCAATGCCAAGTAAATTACACAGCTTTCGTTTATGTTTTAAATTGTTTCTGATTAGGTGCAGTTTCACTTAATGTTTGCCATTTAAGTTGTGGTTTTATGTTGGCCTTGCCAAGAAAAATGTGTGACTTTCACTTACTTCCTTTCATGCTTTTAAAACACTTCATGCTTGCACATTCTCCTTTCTCATGTACCACTTGAGTTGCAATTTAACCATGGCAAAGCCACTTAAAAAGTATGTAGTGTCCCCTTTTGGGATCACCTTATACTTTGCCCTAAAATCACAATTTCAAATGAAACCAATAGCAGATTATAGTTAAAGATACAATTCCCTACACAAAATTGAGATGATGTAAATCTGGTTATGGAGACCTGCAACCATGTTAGATGAATATGATATGAAATACATTTAATTCTAAGTCTAAGAAAGATTATATATAACAATATAACAAGCCCCAAGGACTATGTGGGCTCAACCATAATGAGGAGGACATGATGAGGTGCCCCAAGTATCTTCCCCTCGGCCCAACAGCAAAACTTTATCCTCTGTGGCCTCATGTGGTCCTCAACCGATGGTCCTCAACCCATCATCATGAGGTGATGTACCTAGAGAGGGCTTTACACAATTCTCCTCCATTATGCCAACCTCTTCCCATATGATTGAAGACCCTCTTCATTTTCTTCAACAATTGATTCACTCGAAGATAGTTGGGAGGCTACATAATAGGGTGCCCTTCTAGCAATTCTCCCTATAACAGGGTGCCCTTTTAGCAGTTCTCCCTTAATAGGGTGCCCTCTTAGCAGTTCTCCCATAATAGGGTGCCCTCTTAGCAGTTCTCCATATAACAGCCCTGCCTCATCCCTTCATGACCAATTGTTGCTAAACCAGAATAATATCACTATTTCAACAATATCAGTAATTATATGCTACATTTGTTAATAATATCAATAATTATATGCTACATAATATGCTATGATGCCAGTGCTTAATATCTATGATTTCTGATCAAATAAACCTCATACCACAAGGTCTGATTATGTTATTGCACTCGTCGAATCTGTCGTATACTTGTGAAGGCTTATGCTAGTGGTAGATTACTCTGCTCCTGTTTATCTCTGCAGATTATATATATAAAATATTTCGTATTCTATCCTATGCTGATTTCACAAATGATTTGACCTCCCTTGTATATCCTCATATCTTCATGAGAGTATGCACCCTTTGGGAGAGACATTATCTCCCCAAAGGTTATGAATTTTTGTTCAAACTAATGTTATTATATTTTATTCCTAATTGCTGCTATTGTTAAAATCACTCCCTTTATTAAATTACTTTGATTTATTACCTATTTGGATGGGGGCATGACAAAGTATGACCTCTTATTTTTGTTTGTTCACCTTTCAAGTTGGTGCTATTTCCTTCTAGCTTTGCCACCTTAAAATGGTGCTAACTTCATTACTTTGTCTTTCTACTTCATTGCCACGGTTTTGTTGTGCCACTGCCAGCTTGATCAAAGTTTTAGACTAACATTTCCACCAACCAAGTGTGCCATTTATACTTAGTTGAATACATTTCCTCTTTGGTGCAACTTCCTTATCTCTTTCTCTCGTCTTCATCTGTCCCATGTTAGGTTCCTTTGAATAAATTCCTCAAGTTGCACTAGCTTAAAACTTTTCCCATTACTTCTCCTCGAGCATGGCTATATGAACTCTTGCACATATATGTTGACTTCATCTTTATCTACTTCATTGCTTCCATAGCTTAGATTTTCATTTTTCCTACAAAATTTGTTAGTTTGAAAAGACCAACAAGGAGGCAACTTTGACAAATTTGAAAGGAAGAACAATAACTGACTTGTACCTAATGTAATGCCAACAATTCAGTGACAATTATCATACAAAAGAAGACTTAAAACAAGTTTCATAGGAGTACCAACAAATGGCTCTAACTAGGAATCATGGGACAAACTTGGGCCATAGGAGAACTTCATAATCTCAAAAAACACAAGCAACCAATGCCTTGTATGTGGACAATAGAGTCAAACCTATTCTAACACCTACCTTAAAACTGAATGATTAGAAAACTCATCACATGAAAGGGAAAAACATAACAACATAAGGGATGCATGAAACAACACTAATGTTCATACCTACAAACAAAAAGGAAACATACCGACAAGAAAAAACCATTAATGGGTTGAGCAAAGTAACAACCCCTCCATTCATTGAAACCTTTACAAAATTTTCATGAAGATCCAAGGTTCAAGCAGGTAGGAATGGTCATTCAATGAAAAATGGCACAAACTAATTAATAAGCATATGTTCTAGATTGTCTTCTTACATGAGAAGGAACCTTTAAAACAAGTAAAGATATTTTGCCTCCTTTTCAAGATATCTAGCAAGATCTTTGCAACTATAGTGCATCTATAGGAATAATGATTTTTACATGTTTCATTTTCTCTTCTCCCATCACTTTGACACACTCAACCTTGAATTCAACTAAAGCATCCTCCCATCATTTTCTTTTCTCTATCCCCTGTCCTTGGCTCTCTAAATCCACAATTGTTATTAATTGTGCACTTAGTACTCGCAACACTTCTTCACTATTTGTATCAGTCAAATCTTCATCTAACAACCCATCCATGTCAAAATCTTCAAGCATTAGATAAAGTATATGTGCTAAAGAAAACATATCATCCTCTAGTAGCAAACTTAGCCATCCATCATTTTCAAGCACAAAAGGAGTAGTAATTTCATCTTCTATTTTTGTTTCCTCTTTAGACAGTAGGTCGTCCTCAAAATGAGCATGTTATAGAAAAACATCCATCTCTAGAAGTAAATCTTGCAAAACCTCTTCACCTAGCAACAGATCTTAGGCAAAATGGATCCTTTTAGCTTCGTTTAGTTAGTGTAAGAAAATATCTAGAAACAGCCATGAATCTTCCTCCTCAATATTTGATTCACTAATTGAATTTGGGACTCCATAGTCCTTACAAAGAGAAAGTTACACTCCATCCAATTGTACAAACTCTCTATTTTCCTAAATGTCTACAAAAATTACTAAACTTGAAGCCATTAAGTTTTCTTCAATTTTATCTTGAGTAGGTATTTGAAACAATCCCTCAAAGGCAAATAAAAATTCATTTGATGCTTCTTCATCTATTGTGTAGTCAATGCCTTCTTGGTCAATGAAAATCTTGGGATCCTCACGATGACATTGATGATTGGGAGACTTTATCCTCATCAACAAACAAATGACATGCAATTCTTGAAAACAAATCACCATTAGTGGCTTCTCCCATGGATGTTCCTCATGTACTCTACTCTCTTCAAATCTTTTGCTCTTATACAACTATTTGATTCTATGAACATACAAAATCATTGAATGTATTTACTTTTCCAACACAAATTAGTCCATATTAATTATATCCTGTCATGGATTCGCCATCAAGCTAATCTTGAAGATGTTGAAGGTTACCCGAAAACCCTTGATAATGTGACTTGGATGCTACCAAGAGTTGCATCATGCAATGCATCTCCAAACAATGTTGAGCATCATGATTGCTTATCTCACAGAAAAAGCAAAAATTGCTTAGTTATCAATAGGTAGTGTCTCCAAGGTGAGCCTTTCAAGTGGAGGAGGTAGTCTGAAATGAGCATTTTTGTTGTTCCTATGAAGTTGCCCTTGATATGTTGCACTAGGCCTTTCTGCTAAAATTGTCTTTCTTGTTGGACATATCTGTCACTACTCTTTGCAACAAAGGATTGATAAAAGTTGGAACCATAGGCTTGATGGATTTTTTCTAATTTTGCCGGTAGTGGTCATATCATCCTCCAACTTCATTGTTCATATTTGGGCTTTATCTAGCTCATCTCTTTCACAAATTTTGATCAAAAAGGCAATTTGTGATGGAAGGGCATCGATGAAGTAGCTTGAGAGAATTTGCAGAGGCCTTAAAGAATTACTGATTCTTCCAACAAATCAGTTGAACCATGAGACAAACCCCCTCATGGGCTCATTGTATTACTTCTTTGCATTTGATAACTGGGCAAAAAGTAAGTGATCATCCTCAACCAATTTGAAGAGGGATAAAAATTTCTCCCTCATGATTTCTCAATTTGTGATGCAACCTGTAGCAAGATGGTGGAACCATTCTATTGCTGCTCCAACCAAGATTTCAACCAAAAGTTTGACTACATCTTCATGTGAAATTCCCAATATACTGCAAGTTGTGTG
Source organism: Sequoia sempervirens (assembly GCA_007258455.2). Taxonomy (NCBI): domain Eukaryota; kingdom Viridiplantae; phylum Streptophyta; class Pinopsida; order Cupressales; family Cupressaceae; genus Sequoia; species Sequoia sempervirens. Next base: position 12,222 of record VDFB02251312.1, read on the forward strand.
AATGCTGAGATATGCTTGTCGAGATCTTGTGTGCCATCACCATGGAATTTTGAGAAATTCTTCTGTGGGCCTTTCATGAAATCATGACAAGTTGGAAGTGCCAAGCGACCAATAGTGGCTACCCACAGCAATGAAAATAAAGCTAGATCGTTGTCATGGGTGTTGTCAACCATTGCTTGAATGATTTTTATAATTTTATCTAGATTTTGATCTCCTACAAAAGTATTAATGAGTTCTTGAACCATTGGTGAAGATAAACCTTTGTTTGTATGTGATCAAGGAGGCATCTGAAAGGCATGATCAAGAAGGCCTACCTTCCTATGTGATCTAATATATAACTTATCAACCAAGATGATAATATTTTCAGCTGGAATAGTGATTAAAGAACAGATGTATGGCATCCCTTCTGCCATTGAAATAACAGCAACAACTCTTATTTGTTAAAAGAGATACTAGGGTCGTCTACAATTGATTTGGCAGCATTTTCATCCATTCATTAAGTCACCAATGATTGCAGACCTGGTAATAGGTGTATAGCTGGAAAATCCCTTCTGCAAGTCACTCCTCACTGAATGGTATTGCTGGTTGCTGCACAACAAAGGGAAAACTGATGTGATGTTGGGAAGGAGTCATGGAGTCCCTGCTATAACTTAGCTGCTTATGTTTGATTCAAAATCATTCCCAAACTGCTGGTCGCAGCTGTTAGAGAAAGCATTTTAATGTAAACTGCAGTCTTCTATAAATTGAGGTTAGAAACCATTTACTCAGCTCTGTATTAGTATCAGTTATAGAGGCAATTAATATGTTGGCAATGAATATTAATGTTGAGTTCGTTACTGTGACAACTTCATGCAATGGTTGATCATCAAACTTTCTTTAAGCTTATGTAATGGATAATTCGTTAATCAATTGATGAAACAAACACCCAATGAGCAATAATAAAATATAGAAAAAATATCACAGCACTAGACCATTGGCATTTTGTCAAACATTTAACAAATACAAGGAAAAATTAGACCAGCACACTACAAACTAAGCCTAAAATCTAAAACTATAAACAGAATTTACAAGTATGCTCACTGTATAGGATTTATTGAAGGGGGGTCAGGGGGAAGGGTTTGCATAAATGTAAATATCTAATTGACTATGTTTTTGACCCAAGTGCAAGCACCAAACTGTCAATAATTATGGCCTACAACGAAATATTTAAAATAAGGAGAATAAATAATTCAACCATGAACACGCACAACTTTCTACTGGCTAAAACAGAGAGCAATAAATTTACATCAACAAGAAATAGTTAAACAGATGAACATCACATATTTCATGAAGGAATCAATTAAATTGCATTCAAAACTACAATTTAAATAGATGGATTCCACCAATATAATGTATGACTTAAAACAATCTACTGTCAATTTACTCCAAGAAATTATAAACATACAATCTCAGTTACATAATCACTTTTGCTGAAAATGGCTTCTACAACATAAACTTCGCTTCCACCAGCATTCATTAACTTTCACAAAAATACAATAACTTGACTCGATTTATTAAAATAATGTTTATTTATTTATTTATTAATGCTCAATATTGTAAGATATTGTAAGATAGAGATAAGATCGTCTCCGATCTTATCTGGAGTTTCTTTTTAGAAACTTTCCAGTTTTGTAAATCTTGTAAACTATTTATTGAGCGTCTCGCTCATTGTTAATACATCAATTAATTTACCAATTACTTGCGTAATATGGTATCGAGCCGCATTGCTCAAGCTGTGAATTTTAATTCATATAAAAATCGTTTAAGATTTTTTCTTGAATTTTTGAATTAAAAATTCTCAAAAATCTTTTTTTGAAGATTTTTTTCTGTGAGTAAAAATTTCGAAAAAAAAATTTCGGAATTTCTGTGGCTATTCGGAAGAAAAATTCGAGGGTTATCAAATCTGTGGACTTCGTGGCATGTTTTTTGCAAATCTCTGGCCGGGCGACGTGTTTTTTATCAGATTTTCTTCTCCAACCCGCGCGTTTTTTGTCACATCCTGGACGCGATTTCGTGTTTTTTCGTGGCATTTCTGGTGCGATTTTTTGAAAACACGTCTCTGTTCATCCTTTGGACGCGTTTCTTCACGCCTGGAGGTCGCGTTTTTCAGTCTTTGGGCTGCATTTCAGTGTTTCTGGGCACGGATTAAAGTTTTCTGTTTAGGCGCAATTTTTCTGAGTTCTCTGGCCGCGACTTTCAAGACTTTGTGAACCGCGTTTTTGACGTGATTTTTTTCTGAAATTCGTGCAAACCTTGGGTCGGATTTTGATTCGTGCCGTATTTCCAGAAGCATTTCTCCATTTTTTTGCAACTTTCGGGTTCTTTAATGGAGATCTAGGGTTCCAGATTTTTTCGATTAGGGTTTTTACCCATTTTTCGAAGTCGGAAAATTTTTTCGATCATAGATTCCTGGTGGGTTTTTCGAGAGCTCAACTGGGTTGGTCTCGGAATTTTCTGGGTGCATCGTTTTCCGTGCCTCGGATTTTGTGCCATCCGTACACTGTACTTTCTACAATCTGTACCTGAATCCCCTGTTTTCTGCATTGGAATTCGTGCTTCGAGTTTCGTGCATCAGCCTTCTTACCTCGTTTTTCGTGCCTCGAAAAGCGTGAAGATGGCCAGTTTAAGCAATTTAATGCTGGAGGGCAGCCAGCGATTTAATGGCAAAAATTACAACACCTGGAAGCAGCGGATGTTAACAATTTTTGAATACCGCTGCCTTGATCAGATGATCCTCGGCAACGCTACTCGTCCTGAAGCGGCGGGTAAGGATCAGGATAAATTTGATGAGCAGAATCGTGAAGCCGTCATGCTTATTAAGCTTTCGGTTACTGATGATCAGCTCCCTCAGATTCCACTGCGAAAATCAGCTAAGGAGATCTGGGATCACTTGAAGGATATGCATGAAACTTCCGACAAAAGCCGTGCGTTTTTCTTGAAGAATATGCTGTTTTCTATCATGATGGATGAGAAGACAACTCTGCAAGCGCACTTGAATAAAATCCAGGAGATCAGAGATCAGTTGGAGGCGATTGGTCGGAAAATGGAGGAGGAAGACATGGTTGTGATCACCCTGAAGAGTTTACCGAAGTCCTATGAACATTTCATAGAGACCCTCAACATTACGTCTGCTAATGTTGATCTCAAGTTTCCGAATTTGTGCACTATCCTGTTGCAGCAGGATCGCTGGAGACAACAGTTCGGTAGCAGTGAATCATCATCCTCCACGGAGCAGGCCTTTGCAGCAAAAACTCAGTCGAAGCATCATGGGAAAGGTCAGCCTTCACAGCAGAAAGGCTCAAGTCAGCGCTCCACCAGTCCGAAGAAGAAAAATATACAGTGCAATTACTGTCATAAATTTGGCCACATCAAGAAAGATTGCCGTGCTCGTTTGGCTTCTGAGCAAAAGAAGCAGGGAGGGTTTCAGAAAGCGAATGTCGCCGAGCACTCTGAGCAGAAGGAATCTGCCTTTTATGCACTGATGGCAAAAAGGCCCGCAGACCATGTCAAGTCCTCTGCTTGGTACATAGATTCTGGTGCCTCACGTCATTTCTCACATAGGCGTGATTGGTTCACAAACTTTTCCCCTTGCACTGACTCAGTAATCTTTGGAGGAGGTGAGGAATACACAGTTGTCGGCACAGGCACTGTTCAGGTTCAGTCTGGCGGGAGGGATCTCATATTCCTCAACGTATATTATGTACCTGATATCGAGCTCAATCTTCTCTCAGTCAGTCAGATTATGCGGCATTCTCCCCAGATGGATGTGGTATTCAGCTCGCATAGATGTTCGATTGTTGATCGAGAAACTCGCACAACGGTGGCCGTTGGGATAGAGGATCATGGCCTTTACAGGCTTGTGGACACTGGTGATTCTCCGGAGTTAGCCTTGGCAGCCAGAAATTCAGCTGTCACCAGTCTTTGGCACCAGCGGTACGGCACTTGAACGTGCACTATCTCTCTCAGCTTGCTCGGGAGAGAGACTTGTAGATGGCTTACCTGACATCTCGGACTCATCATGGCGTTTGTGGTGCTTGTCAGGCTGGGAAGCAGCATCGCACACCGTTCAAGGATGGCGACTCTTGGCGGGCTTCTAAGGTACTTCAATTAGTTCATGCTGATATTTGTGGCCCTATGTCTATTTCTTCTGTAACTGGTTGCAAGTACTTTCTACTTTTTGTTGATGACTATAGTAGGAAAATGTGGGTGTACTTTCTTAAACAGAAATCAAAGGTTTTTAATGTATTTCAGAAGTTTAAGGCCTTAGTTGAAAAAGAGTCCAGTTCTAGTATTATAACTCTTAGGTCAGATAATGGGGGGGAATTCTGTTCTAGTGCATTCTCCAACTTCTGTGATACTCATGGGATAAAACGTCAGTTAACCACACCCTACACTCCTCAAAAATGGTGTTGTAGAGCGACGCAATCGTAATTGTTGAGATGGCTTCGCTCCATGTTGCAACACGAGTGTTCCTACTAAGTTTTGGGCAGAAGCAGTCAATACATCAGTCTATCTCCTTAATAGGTCACCCACTCATGCTGTTAAGGGAAAGACTCCTGAGGAAGTTTGGTCTGGTCGCAAACCTAGGATCAGTCATTTGAAAGTTTTTGGCTCTCTTGTGTATGTTTGGATTCCAGAGGCCAAGCGCACTAAGCTGGACTCCAAGAGCCAAAAACTCATGTTCACAGGGTACAGTGATAATCACAAGGCATATAGGCTGATTGATATAGACACTGATCGTCTTATCTTCAGTCGAGATGTTGTCTTTGATGAGGAACGAGGTCCATTTCACTCTTCCTCACCTGTTCAGCATTCAGAGGATCAGCCTCTACAGGGTCCTGATATGAGTGTCCGACTTCCATTAGGTCCACCTGATGGGAGGGATGACGAAGACCTAGTCTTTGATGATGCTCAACCTGAGTTTCCTCCAGATGATCATGAACATCTCCCTGCTGAACCTGTTCCAGATCCACAACCAGATCCAGCTCCTCCTGTTGCATCTGATGTTGGCACATCTACTCTCCGACCGAAATGGTGGGCTAAGACTATCAGTGATCTTCATGCTGATGAGCTCATTGAGGGTAGATCATCCAGAAACAAGAGCAAACAGCAGTCTACAGTGAATTTTGCTCTCATGGCCAACATTCACAGTGTTTATGAGCCTCAGACATATTCAGAGGCAAAAGGGATACCTGAGTGGGAAAAGGCAATGGAATCAGAATACCAGAGTCTTCAGAAGAATCACACTTGGGTCCTTTCCAATCTTCCTTCAGGGAAGAAGCCCATTAGCTGCAAATGGGTGTACAAGGTGAAGTACAAAGCTGACGGAACCCTTGACAAGTACAAAGCTCGTCTGGTTGCACGGGGGTTCTCACAGAAAGAAGGCATTGACTATGAGGAGACCTTTGCTCCTACAGCCAAAATGAGTACCATACGGCTCGTCCTTGCCTTAGCAGCTCAATTTGGTTGGAAGGTCCATCAGATGGATGTGAAGAGTGCTTTCCTCAATGGTGAGTTGAAGGAGGAAGTATACATGACGCAGCCTCCAGGTTTCAAAGTTGCTGGTCAAGAACAGAAGGTGTGCAGATTGGTCAAGGCACTCTATGGCCTGAAACAGGCTCCTCGGGCTTGGTACATAAAAATTGACACGTACCTCACAGATCATGGCTTTCAGAGGAGTCCATCTGACTCGAACCTGTATGTCAAGAATACTGGTAATGAGATTCTGCTTGTTGTTGTCTACGTGGATGACTTGATCATTACTGGCAGTTCAGCACTTTTGATCACTGAGATCAAACAGGACTTGTGCAAAACTTTTGACATGACAGACTTGGGCCTCCTGCATTATTGTTTAGGTGTTGAGGTTTGGCAGACAGAGAGCAGCATTTTCATCTCCCAGTCCAAGTATGCTCAAAGTCTTCTGGATAAGTTCCGAATGCAGGATTGCAAGCCTGGCTCTACACCCATGGAAAAGGGCTTAAGTTGTCAGCTAAGTTCGATTCACCTGTGGTAGATGAAACATTGTTCAGGAAACTAGTTGGCAGCCTCATCTATCTTGCTGCTACTAGACCCGATTTGATTTTGGTAAAGGAGCTTTACATATCACGCTTCGCGACAGCCCCCAAGGCCGGACATTGGGTTGCCAAAGAAAGCCGCAGGCCGCTGGGTATGAAGGGCACTCCCGATTTTGACTTTTGTATTAATTTGAGTCACCATCCTAAACTCGCTGGGTTCACGTGATTCAGACAAGGTGTTCAATTGATGATAGGAAATCTACATCCGGTATGTGTTCATTGGGATCCTGCAGCCACATGGACGAGTAAGAAGTAAAGAAAGTGCTGGCTCTCTCTCCCTCTACGTATGAGTATCGGGAGCAAGAAAAGTAGCATGAGGCGCTTACTACCGGATGCTTGCGATATGCAACAGCCCAGCAGTCCCACTCTTTGTTCCAGGATAATCGTGGGAGTTCTCAACTGCCAAGAACTGGTCTTCCATGACAACCAAGCATGTGGAAACTCATTGTCATTTCATTCTAGTTGGTTGAAGACGATCACTTGTCGCGATGTTCACTGCAGGATCGACAAATATATATCTCACCAAGTCGCCACATTTATAAGTTTGTAAAATCTGGGCATCTTGGGTGTAGTTGATAGATTGAGCATTAAGGAGGGTATTAAAATAATGTTTATTTATTTATTTATTAATGCTCAATATTGTAAGATATTGTAAGATAGAGATAAGATCGTCTCCGATCTTATCTGGAGTTTCTTTTTAGAAACTTTCCAGTTTTGTAAATCTTGTAAACTATTTATTGAGCGTCTCGCTCATTGTTAATACATCAATTAATTTACCAATTACTTGCGTAATACGATTTCTATAGCATAGCCTCAGCATCAACTATCCTTATTACCAGTTGTGTGCTCAACACACTTATTTATACTTTCATCAAAGGAAGCTTTTTGGGATCAAATAATAATAAAATAATCTTAACAAAGCCCCTCTTTAAAACAACCTGAATTCTATCCACTACAAAGAGGTAATAAAACAAATAAATAGCCTAAAATAAGCTCCTTGCTTTATTCCAAACATTGGCCAACTAGGGCTAGGTAGCACCACATTCTCCTATTCTTTGCTTTAAAACACTAAAACTAGGCATTGGATTAGATTAGCTAAATTAACCTCCTCAATTGCACTTTTTAGGTGGCAATACCAAGTAAAATCACAACTTTCTTTTATGTTTTAACTTTTAAGTTGTTTCTGATTTGCCATTTGACTCACAGTTTTATGCTGGCACTACCAAGCAAAAAGTGTGGCTTTGACTTACTTCCTTTCATGCTTTTAAAATGCTTAATACTTGGCACTATTTCTATCTAGCTCAACAATAACTCAGCAGACACAAAAAATTCAAAACCCTGGACTCAGCAAAAACTAGGGAAATTTTCCAGGCATTAGAAAATACATAAATATGTAAAATTAATCTTTAAAAAAATACAATAAATTAAATACACAAAGGTCATAAGTAGTTTCTCCTTCATTTATGGATAAAAATGGGCTCTATTCAGATCATAAATTCATATGATTATAAATTACATGTCATGTTCCCAATTTGGGGCCCGTTCCATTTGTCGGGAAACAAGAGCATTTTTAAATGCTAATATGAGAATAATATTAAAATAATAAGAATCTTTAAATTAAATAAATTATTATTATTATATTTAAAAATAATATTAAATAATAAATAATAAATTTAAATTATTGATAAAATAACATTTAAATTTAAAATAAATCTATCTGGGCCGACCTGCTTTTGGAGGCTTATTCTTTAGTATTTATATGGGCTCATGGGTTGTCTGGAATTATCACGGAATCAGGCATAGACAATTGACAGCGTAGCTTGTCGATCTCTGGAGGACGTAGTTCGGCCAGTAGGGTTCGTGTTGGGTTTCATACTTCCGCTATCATAGGCTCATCACAGGATTTGCTTGTCTCAGGATCGGTGGTAGTCTATTCTCATTCATCCTACATCCTCACCGGATTCTCTCGATCGGGATACTCAAACAAGTAAGCACACGACATCTCCAGGCTTCAGGTCGCGCGATATCTCTTCTGCCAATTCCATTCTCATCTCATCCTATACTCGGGCGCACTTGATATCGCGGCTGCATCATTCCTGTCTCAAAACATGTCGTCGGCAATATTCGTATCTGAGTACTATGCATGAGCTTGGAATCATTATCCGGCTCACCCGTATTAGCGCCGGTAGCCACCCACGGAGCCAACCATCGCTAACGGTGGCATCTCAATCAATGAAACGATGGAACATAGTTTTGGGAGGCAACTCAAATAATCCTAGCACTAGCTGTAAATCGCTACTTCCGCAAGACCATTCTATGTCGCTGTTTGCTTCAACCACGCATGGGTTTATAGTATAATATCATTGGTTTGGATTATATTCATTTTAGTGCGCATGAGCTTGTTATGAAGATACTTATACTTTCTCATTTCCTGAAATGTTGAATGGACCGACTTGAATAGATTACTGTTGTTCTACATAAATCTGGGTTAACTTTTGTGTGCATATGGGCTCTTGTATTCGTGGATGTTGTTCTGAGTTTGATCAATAGAATCTGCTAAGTACAGCATCAATTGTATTCCAGATACAATTTCAGTTGTTTGCTTGATATATTCTGATCTTACCCTTTTAGTGAGTTGCTACAATCGTGAGTGGTTTTCCTGTTGCTCCAGTGTTATATGTGCATATTTTAAGGTTTGAGTGTGAATCTATTGCTGTTCTGGGAATTCACTGCAAAAGAGACTATTCTTGAATTGTTAAATTGTATGTGATCAGATTGGGTGTCTCACATTACATATCCACATTAATATTTTACAAATTTTATATGTGGTAAACATGGGTGCAAGACAATTTTCAATTTTTGCTGTTTAAAACTGGAGCCTGGGGGGATTGGGGATGGCAGCCCACAGCAGGGTCAAGGAACAGCACTGCTCACACATAACCTGTCAAAATACAAGGCAGGGCCAAAGGGTGAAACCCCACCACCAAGCCCAATTTAAGGCCTTAAAGGCCACACGAACCTTCATGGTGCATCCTTGAATGCTTGAAAAGAACACAACTCAAATGTTCAAAGAAAAACCAGTGTGAAAATGATGAAAAATGAGGATCTTTTTTGGCAAAAATAAAATTTTGTAGGCACAACTGAGTTTTTCCCCTGAATTTGCAAGTTTTTGGCAACTTTTCATCAAAAAGTTGAGAACAACTTGCCAACAAGTTATAAGACAAGTAACTCACAAGCCAGTTCAATTCATAGATTCTGCAAGTTAATTGCGAGTTTTTCATCCATGTTCACACCCATCGCCTAAATGAACATGCACAAACAGATAAGACTACTCAAACTATGTGAATGCTTAATTGATATTAATCCTAGTTACATTTTACTTGGTGCCCTCCCTACCCCTGTGGTAAAATCAATACCTCTCACACAACAATTATAAGTCTCTATGAGACAACACTTAGTCAACCTCTAAACACTGTTAATAGTACTCAATACAATGTAATGTGTATTTCCTTGAGGGTCAGGCCTACTATTTATAATTTATAATTAGCTCATGTAGATGCCTAAAGCATGTCACATGACATTCGCACATGCCTTGAGATTATTGCACGCATCTATTTTTCTGCATTCCTAGACATGGCGTCACCATTTATCATCCTAGCATTCACTCTTGTGCCCACGTAAGCCATTGGTTCTCTACACAGTGCAGAATCTATCATTCATGTAGTTCAACTATTTCTTTTCAAGGCTTCTTTTGTGTCTAACTGTGCTCTTGCATGGATTTGTTCAAAAGCACGAATCTTCCCTTAGCTACATTCTTCTACACCTGCTCATCACCTCTAGTCAACAACTCCTTCACAAGCAAGATCCTCTAAAACTGAGACCTTCATTTATAGTTAAGAGGCTTTACTTCATGAGCAAGCAAGTAGAATACTCCATAGAACTCCATGGGAATTCTTATGAAATACTAAAAGAAAATTCTGTTGAAGCTTATATTAATTTATATATGGTAAATTTTTACTGAACTTTTGAATAACTTAGCATTTCATACTGACATGTGTGTGTGAGAAAGAGAAACAAAGAAACTATACTAACATCCAAAAATGACCAAAACAGCTCAGTGAGACTCACAAGTACAACTCGTAATAATAACAGCAGAGTACCAACAGCATCTCCCACTTAAGAAAAAAAACAAAAGACCTACAAAGATAAGTATAAAACCTACAAATTTGTAATGTCCCCTTCTCAGCAGTGATTCTTTCAGTTGGCCGTTAGCCTATCCCTGAGGCCCATAGGCTAGTCGGAAGTGGAAATTAGGGTTTCCACGATGCTTGGAGGATTCTTTTGTGGATTCAGGGGTTTGCATGTTAGAGTTTTGCAGTTTGGTTTATGGATTCTTTCTGGGTTTTCAGAGAGTTTCGTAGTGGTATGACATGTATCTGCATCAGGTAAAGTTCTTGCATGGCCGAAGAACTCAAGCATCAAGACTGCCCGAGTGATTGGAGTTTGACATGAGAGTCTCTACAGACTTTCCACTCGTCCATTACAGGCTTTGCTACATGATTCATCAAGTCCGTGTGAGCTATGGCATAGAAGACTTGCTCACCTTCACTTCAAAGCACTTCCAACCATGGAGAAGATGGTCACAGGCCTTCCTAAATTCAGCCAGGAGCATGAAGGCACTTGCAGAGGATGCACTTTGGGTAAGAATACTAAAGGTCCATTTCATAGTAGTGAGAGTAGATCTAAATGTATTCTAGACCTTATTCATTCTGATTTGTGTGGTCCAATGTCTATTGCTTCTTTGAGTGGTTTCCTATATTATGTAATTTTTATTGATGACTACTCTAGAAAAACTTGGATTTACTTCTTAAAGACTAAAGAATCTGAGGAAGTACTTGAGAGATTCAAGGAATTTAAAGCTCAAGTAGAGAACTTGTCCAGGAAGAGGATCAAAGTTCTGAGATCTAACAAAGGAGGAGAATACATCTCTAGAAGCTTCCGTAACTTTTGTGTTGAGGCAGGAATTAAGAGGGAGTTTTGTGTTCCCTACAATCCACAACAAAACGGTGTTGCAGAAAGGAAGAACAGATCTATTGTAGAAGCAGCTAAAGCCATGATTCATGATCAAGATTTGCAAACCTTCCTTTGGGCCGAGGCATCTAGGACAACTATGTATGTTCAGAATAGGAGCTCTCACCGCATTTTGGAGAACATAGCTCCTGAAGAAGCTTTCACGGGAGTGAAGCCGGAAGTAAGTCATTTGAGAATCTTTGGTTGTCCTGTGTATGTTCATGTGCCTAAAGATAAGAGGACAAAGTTGGAACCATCTGGCAAGAAGGGAATATTTGTGGGCTACAGTGAGTCTTCAAAAGCCTACAGAGTTTACATTCCAGGTCAGAAACTGATAGAGATCAGCAAAGATGTTACATTTGAAGAGGATGTTGCATTTAAGAGGTCTAAGGGCACTCACATGGAGATAGACAATGAAGACCAAGAGTCTCCTTAGGACATGGAAGTTGACCATACTCCTGAGATTCAGAGAGAGGCTACTAATCCTAAAGAAGGTGATGATCCAGTTGAGCCTTTGGAACCTACTGATGGGCCTACAGACATTGTTATTGGTCGAAAGAGACCTCTTTGGGCTAGGCAAACAATGTAGGAGGCAGAAAAGTTTGCAGCCCCGAGAAGAACATTCAGAGAGAGCAAAATACCTCACAAGTTTTCAAGTTATGTTGCTTTGATAAGTCAAATGATTGAATCTGAGCCTTCCAGTGTTGAGGAAGCTTCGAGTCAGCAAGTATGGAGAGATGCTATGGCTAAAGAATATCAATCTATCCTCAAGAATGATGTTTGGGACATCGTACCTAGACCAAAAGGAAAATCTATTGTATCTTCTAAGTGGCTCTTCAAGATCAAGCATGCGGCTGATGGGAGCATCGAGAAGTACAAGGCTAGGTTTGTGGCTAGAGGGTTCTCTTAGAAAGAGGGAATAGACTATGAGGAAACATTTGCTCCAGTTGCTCATTATACCTCCATCAGGACCATCATTGCTATTGCAGGGGCTAAAGGACGGAAATTACATCAAATGGACGTGAAGATAGCATTTCTAAATGGTATAATTGAAGAAGAGGTATACATTGAGCAACCTAATGGCTTTGAAGTTCATGGGAAGGAGTCTCATGTTTGCAGATTAAAGAAGGCTTTGTATGGCCTTAAGCAGGCTCCTTGCGCTTGGTATGAGAGAATTGATAGATACTTGCTGAGCTTGGGCTTCTCCAAGAATGATGCCGATTCAAACCTGTATTTCAAGGTAATTAATGGTGAGGCATTGATCTTGGTTCTCTATGTTGATGATCTATTTCTTATTGGAGAAGAACACCTCATTATCAAATGCAAGAAGGAGTTGGCTTCTGAATTTGAAATGAAGGATCTTAAGTACATGCATTACTTCCTTGGCTTAGAAGCATGGCAGAGGCCTAATGAGATCATTCTGAGTCAAGGGAAGTATACAATAGACATCTTGAAGAGATTTGGTATGATGGATTGTAAATCCATGTCTACACCTATGGAAACCAATTTTCAGAAGTTAAAGGAGGCCGCAGCTAGTTCAAATCTGGTGGATCCTACTATGTACAGGAAGTTGATTGGATTGTTGATATTTGCTATGCAATGAGTGCACTTAGTCAGTTCATGTGTGAACCAAGGCAAATACATCTAGTTGCAGCGAAACATATCTTGAGATACTTGCATGGCACAGTTGGGTATGGGTTGAGATATTCTTCTAGTGTGGACTTGAAACTGAATGGATATTCTGATTTTGATTGGGCACGATGTGTTGCTAATCAGAAGAGCACCTATGGATGTTGTTTCAGTTTGGGGTTTGCGATGATCTCCTGGTGCAGCAAGAAGCAGTCTTCAGTAGCACTGAGCACCGCAGAGGCCGAGTATATTGCAGCTTGTGTGGCAGCTCGAGAAGTAGTGTGGCTTCGGAAGCTCCTTGCAGGATTGTTTGGACAATCATTGGAGCCAACTGTCACTCATTGTGATAATCAAAGCTATGTGAAGCTTTTCGAATCCAATATTTCATGACAGAACTAAACATGTTGAGATCAAATACCACTATATCAGAGATATGGTATTGAGGATAGCTATCCAGTTGAAGTACATTAGCCCTGATGAGCAGACGGCCGACATTCTCACCAAGCCTCTCTCCAAAGTAAAGTTTGTGTACTTTCGAGAAAAGCTTGGAATTGTGGAGAATGAAGCCCTAGCTGAGGGAGACTCAGCTTCAATGATCTTTTGTGGTTTTCTCTAATGCATTTTTCTCTGTGAGAGAAATTTGAGGTGTAAGCCCTTGTTTAATGCATCTTTCTCTGTGAGAGAAATTTGAGGTGAAAGCCCTTGTTTCCACCCTCTGGGAGTAGCCATGGTGGATGTCATGTTGAGTGACTCCATGACAACATCACGTGAGAGAGTCTGTGATGATTTTTGTACTTGTGTTTATTCACCCTCTGGGAGTAGCCATGGTGAACATCATGATGAGATGACAACATCACATTGAGTGACTTTGTGATGAGCTCTTTCCACATATGGGTGTAGCCACTATGGATGTCATGTTGAGAGACTCCATGACAATGGTTAGCTAGAAGACTTTCTCCCTAGCTAAGAGGGAGTGTTGATGTTGCAGCGTCGGGCATCACTTCCAGCCACGACTTGAAACAATAAATCTCATATAGCGTTTCGGCTATTCAATTTATTCAAACCGATTCGAATGTGAAGGGGCGCTTCACTTGCAAACAAAATATAATATTTAATTATTGTTAATAATTAAATGTGGCCGACTTGTTCTTATCCGCCACCTTGAAGAGACACAATTTTATTGGAGGCCGACATGTTGGTGTTGAAGGGACGCGATCTTTCTCCCTTGTATATATATGCGATGCTCTCTCATTGTATGTCATTCATTTTATTCATAAGTTCGAGTTGATACAAGTGCGAATTCATCAAATACAGATCGAAGTTCATCAAGTGCAGATTGAAGTCTTGAAGGAGGCTGAGTTTATTATTAGCAAGGAGTTATATATTATTCTGTGTTTGCATCAAATTGTGGTGTTGTTGCTTGGCCTCATAATCGGCCTCATTGTAAAGGAGATTATTGTTTCATATTCAATATATAAGTGATATATTGTTGCTGGGTTTTTCTCCCTCAAGTTGGAGGGTTTTCCCAAGGTATATGCTATGTCTATTTGTTTGTATTTGAATTAAAATCTGCTTATTCATATCTGATCCTAAAACTAACAGTTTGTTGTTGTTTGGTGGTTTGAGCTTGGTCGCCTACCTCCTAGGAGCTCATTACACTTGGTCTCACATCATTCGGAGGTGTCTTGACAAAGTTGTGAGCATTTTGGTGGTCTTTGAGCTTGCTGGTCTGAGTTTTCTGAGCACTGCAACTTCATATCAGATTGGTAAAAGTTCATATTTTTGGATTAATTTTCATAGTAGATAGCTTGCTTATGTTTGAAGATCATCTCTTATCATTTTGGAGAGTTTTGGTTATCATGATGACATTGTAATTTGCAAATTGTTTCACTTTGTAAGGCTATTATCAGTAGTACTGATTCAGTCATTTCATTTTTGCATTTTACCTTTTGGATTCCCACTATTAGTGGAAGAGATTGGCCTTGCCGTCTATTTACTTTCAACACTTTACTTTCCTTGTACTACCCGCTGAAAAGCGGAAGGGGTCGGCTAGCCGCCTAGACATTTACTTTCAGTACTTTGTATTACACTCCCATTGAATAAGTGGTCAAGTTGCATTGCATATCATGCTGATTGGCTGAGCCGTCTTTCATATTGTACTTTCCGGCATTTCAATTCTTTCAGCTAACGATCCCCTTTCCACCGTATGCTCTCACCTCGCCCACACTAGGAACTTGGCGATCAGAAAGTGAAGGGTTGATTTTCAGTACAAACTTTCAGCTTGGTTCGCTTTCCACCATATGCTCTCACCTTGCCCTCATCGGGATCTGGGTGATCAGAAAGTGAAGGATTGCTTTCAGTTGGTTTACTATATCTCTAATGTTAACGAGTGAAATCTTGTGCTCAAAATCAAAAAAATTGTAAAATACAAGAAAAAAGATGAGCTTGCACTGCAAGAGATAAAGAAAACAGGGCATGTGTGCATGGGCATGTATGCTTAGCTTCACAACTAAGAATCCAAATATCAAACTGAAACATACCAAACCCTATAGCACACCCAACCCACTCCCCTAGTCCCTATCAAAATGATGCAAATCAAACACATAATTCAAAGAAATAACATATCGAGCACAAGTTCGTTGTCCCACCGAGCAATTGCAACTTGTAATGCCCAAAGTTAAAATTTTTGCTTCATTAAGGCATTTTGTAAAGAATGGTCAAAGTCTTGTAAAAATTGTCATCAAAAGTCAAAATTTCTAAAAATAAAAATTTCTAAAATTAGACTTGATTTAGGGTTTTTTGGGTTTGTTGCCAAATGGATGCTAGCAAAATTTTTAAAAATAGAAATAAGTTTCTAAAAATAGAATCTCTGTTTCCAAGGCTCTAACTAATTTTGATTGGTTGAAAATACTTCCCAATTAGGTTGGTCCAGTCGGAATCATCAAAAGATCAAGATTTCTCTAGTGGGTCTATTTTGCTTTTTCAGAAGGCAAAGGATGAGCTCCTAGGTCATCAATGGAGAAAGGTCAGCTACTAGGTGTTTGATTCAAAGTCTCAAGTGTTGTACAGACATGACGAACAACAACATGCACACAAAATGAAGAACAAAGAAGGCTAATTTAAAAAAAAGTTGAAAATTGTCAAAAGATTTCTAACAA
>VDFB02251313.1:0-57462 GCA_007258455.2 Sequoia sempervirens
ACTACAATTTAAATAGATGGATTCCACCAATATAATGTATGACTTAAAACAATCTACTGTCAATTTACTCCAAGAAATTATAAACATACAATCTCAGTTACATAATCACTTTTGCTGAAAATGGCTTCTACAACATAAACTTCGCTTCCACCAGCATTCATTAACTTTCACAAAAATACAATAACTTGACTCGATTTCTATAGCATAGCCTCAGCATCAACTATCCTTATTACCAGTTGTGTGCTCAACACACTTATTTATACTTTCATCAAAGGAAGCTTTTTGGGATCAAATAATAATAAAATAATCTTAACAAAGCCCCTCTTTAAAACAACCTGAATTCTATCCACTACAAAGAGGTAATAAAACAAATAAATAGCCTAAAATAAGCTCCTTGCTTTATTCCAAACATTGGCCAACTAGGGCTAGGTAGCACCACATTCTCCTATTCTTTGCTTTAAAACACTAAAACTA
This sequence comes from Sequoia sempervirens, assembly GCA_007258455.2. Taxonomy (NCBI): domain Eukaryota; kingdom Viridiplantae; phylum Streptophyta; class Pinopsida; order Cupressales; family Cupressaceae; genus Sequoia; species Sequoia sempervirens. The sequence continues at coordinate 475 of VDFB02251313.1, forward strand.
GGCATTGGATTAGATTAGCTAAATTAACCTCCTCAATTGCACTTTTTAGGTGGCAATACCAAGTAAAATCACAACTTTCTTTTATGTTTTAACTTTTAAGTTGTTTCTGATTTGCCATTTGACTCACAGTTTTATGCTGGCACTACCAAGCAAAAAGTGTGGCTTTGACTTACTTCCTTTCATGCTTTTAAAATGCTTAATACTTGGCACTATTTCTATCTAGCTCAACAATAACTCAGCAGACACAAAAAATTCAAAACCCTGGACTCAGCAAAAACTAGGGAAATTTTCCAGGCATTAGAAAATACATAAATATGTAAAATTAATCTTTAAAAAAATACAATAAATTAAATACACAAAGGTCATAAGTAGTTTCTCCTTCATTTATGGATAAAAATGGGCTCTATTCAGATCATAAATTCATATGATTATAAATTACATGTCATGTTCCCAATTTGGGGCCCGTTCCATTTGTCGGGAAACAAGAGCATTTTTAAATGCTAATATGAGAATAATATTAAAATAATAAGAATCTTTAAATTAAATAAATTATTATTATTATATTTAAAAATAATATTAAATAATAAATAATAAATTTAAATTATTGATAAAATAACATTTAAATTTAAAATAAATCTATCTGGGCCGACCTGCTTTTGGAGGCTTATTCTTTAGTATTTATATGGGCTCATGGGTTGTCTGGAATTATCACGGAATCAGGCATAGACAATTGACAGCGTAGCTTGTCGATCTCTGGAGGACGTAGTTCGGCCAGTAGGGTTCGTGTTGGGTTTCATACTTCCGCTATCACAGGCTCATCACAGGATTTGCTTGTCTCAGGATCGGTGGTAGTCTATTCTCATTCATCCTACATCCTCACCGGATTCTCTCGATCGGGATACTCAAACAAGTAAGCACACGACATCTCCAGGCTTCAGGTCGCGCGATATCTCTTCTGCCAATTCCATTCTCATCTCATCCTATACTCGGGCGCACTTGATATCGCGGCTGCATCATTCCTGTCTCAAAACATGTCGTCGGCAATATTCGTATCTGAGTACTATGCATGAGCTTGGAATCATTATCCGGCTCACCCGTATTAGCGCCGGTAGCCACCCACGGAGCCAACCATCGCTAACGGTGGCATCTCAGTCAATGAAACGATGGAACATAGTTTTGGGAGGCAACTCAAATAATCCTAGCACTAGCTGTAAATCGCTACTTCCGCAAGACCATTCTATGTCGCTGTTTGCTTCAACCACGCATGGGTTTATAGTATAATATCATTGGTTTGGATTATATTCATTTTAGTGCGCATGAGCTTGTTATGAAGATACTTATACTTTCTCATTTCCTGAAATGTTGAATGGACCGACTTGAATAGATTACTGTTGTTATTCTACATAAATCTGGGTTAACTTTTGTGTGCATATGGGCTCTTGTATTCGTGGATGTTGTTCTGAGTTTGATCAATAGAATCTGCTAAGTACAGCATCAATTGTATTCCAGATACAATTTCAGTTGTTTGCTTGATATATTCTGATCTTACCCTTTTAGTGAGTTGCTACAATCGTGAGTGGTTTTCCTGTTGCTCCAGTGTTATATGTGCATATTTTAAGGTTTGAGTGTGAATCTATTGCTGTTCTGGGAATTCACTGCAAAAGAGACTATTCTTGAATTGTTAAATTGTATGTGATCAGATTGGGTGTCTCACATTACATATCCACATTAATATTTTACAAATTTTATATGTGGTAAACATGGGTGCAAGACAATTTTCAATTTTTGCTGTTTAAAACTGGAGCCTGGGGGGATTGGGGATGGCAGCCCACAGCAGGGTCAAGGAACAGCACTGCTCACACATAACCTGTCAAAATACAAGGCAGGGCCAAAGGGTGAAACCCCACCACCAAGCCCAATTTAAGGCCTTAAAGGCCACACGAACCTTCATGGTGCATCCTTGAATGCTTGAAAAGAACACAACTCAAATGTTCAAAGAAAAACCAGTGTGAAAATGATGAAAAATGAGGATCTTTTTTGGCAAAAATAAAATTTTGTAGGCACAACTGAGTTTTTCCCCTGAATTTGCAAGTTTTTGGCAACTTTTCATCAAAAAGTTGAGAACAACTTGCCAACAAGTTATAAGACAAGTAACTCACAAGCCAGTTCAATTCATAGATTCTGCAAGTTAATTGCGAGTTTTTCATCCATGTTCACACCCATCGCCTAAATGAACATGCACAAACAGATAAGACTACTCAAACTATGTGAATGCTTAATTGATATTAATCCTAGTTACATTTTACTTGGTGCCCTCCCTACCCCTGTGGTAAAATCAATACCTCTCACACAACAATTATAAGTCTCTATGAGACAACACTTAATCAACCTCTAAACACTGTTAATAGTACTCAATACAATGTAATGTGTATTTCCTTGAGGGTCAGGCCTACTATTTATAATTTATAATTAGCTCATGTAGATGCCTAAAGCATGTCACATGACATTCGCACATGCCTTGAGATTATTGCACGCATCTATTTTTCTGCATTCCTAGACATGGCGTCACCATTTATCATCCTAGCATTCACTCTTGTGCCCACGTAAGCCATTGGTTCTCTACACAGTGCAGAATCTATCATTCATGTAGTTCAACTATTTCTTTTCAAGGCTTCTTTTGTGTCTAACTGTGCTCTTGCATGGATTTGTTCAAAAGCACGAATCTTCCCTTAGCTACATTCTTCTACACCTGCTCATCACCTCTAGTCAACAACTCCTTCACAAGCAAGATCCTCTAAAACTGAGACCTTCATTTATAGTTAAGAGGCTTTACTTCATGAGCAAGCAAGTAGAATACTCCATAGAACTCCATGGGAATTCTTATGAAATACTAAAAGAAAATTCTGTTGAAGCTTATATTAATTTATATATGGTAAATTTTTACTGAAATTTTGAATAACTTAGCATTTCATACTGACATGTGTGTGTGAGAAAGAGAAACAAAGAAACTATACTAACATCCAAAAATGACCAAAACAGCTCAGTGAGACTCACAAGTACAACTCGTAATAATAACAGCAGAGTACCAACAGCATCTCCCACTTAAGAAAAAAAACAAAAGACCTACAAAGATAAGTATAAAACCTACAAATTTGTAATGTCCCCTTCTCAGCAGTGATTCTTTCAGTTGGCCGTTAGCCTATCCCTGAGGCCCATAGGCTAGTCGGAAGTGGAAATTAGGGTTTCCACGATGCTTGGAGGATTCTTTTGTGGATTCAGGGGTTTGCATGTTAGAGTTTTGCAGTTTGGTTTATGGATTCTTTCTGGGTTTTCAGAGAGTTTCGTAGTGGTATGACATGTATCTGCATCAGGTAAAGTTCTTGCATGGCCGAAGAACTCAAGCATCAAGACTGCCCGAGTGATTGGAGTTTGACATGAGAGTCTCTACAGACTTTCCACTCGTCCATTACAGGCTTTGCTACATGATTCATCAAGTCCGTGTGAGCTATGGCATAGAAGACTTGCTCACCTTCACTTCAAAGCACTTCCAACCATGGAGAAGATGGTCACAGGCCTTCCTAAATTCAGCCAGGAGCATGAAGGCACTTGCAGAGGATGCACTTTGGGTAAGAATACTAAAGGTCCATTTCATAGTAGTGAGAGTAGATCTAAATGTATTCTAGACCTTATTCATTCTGATTTGTGTGGTCCAATGTCTATTGCTTCTTTGAGTGGTTTCCTATATTATGTAATTTTTATTGATGACTACTCTAGAAAAACTTGGATTTACTTCTTAAAGACTAAAGAATCTGAGGAAGTACTTGAGAGATTCAAGGAATTTAAAGCTCAAGTAGAGAACTTGTCCAGGAAGAGGATCAAAGTTCTGAGATCTGACAAAGGAGGAGAATACATCTCTAGAAGCTTCCGTAACTTTTGTGTTGAGGCAGGAATTAAGAGGGAGTTTTGTGTTCCCTACAATCCACAACAAAACGGTGTTGCAGAAAGGAAGAACAGATCTATTGTAGAAGCAGCTAAAGCCATGATTCATGATCAAGATTTGCAAACCTTCCTTTGGGCCGAGGCATCTAGGACAACTATGTATGTTCAGAATAGGAGCTCTCACCGCATTTTGGAGAACATAGCTCCTGAAGAAGCTTTCACGGGAGTGAAGCCGGAAGTAAGTCATTTGAGAATCTTTGGTTGTCCTGTGTATGTTCATGTGCCTAAAGATAAGAGGACAAAGTTGGAACCATCTGGCAAGAAGGGAATATTTGTGGGCTACAGTGAGTCTTCAAAAGCCTACAGAGTTTACATTCCAGGTCAGAAACTGATAGAGATCAGCAAAGATGTTACATTTGAAGAGGATGTTGCATTTAAGAGGTCTAAGGGCACTCACATGGAGATAGACAATGAAGACCAAGAGTCTCCTTAGGACATGGAAGTTGACCATACTCCTGAGATTCAGAGAGAGGCTACTAATCCTAAAGAAGGTGATGATCCAGTTGAGCCTTTGGAACCTACTGATGGGCCTACAGACATTGTTATTGGTCGAAAGAGACCTCTTTGGGCTAGGCAAACAATGTAGGAGGCAGAAAAGTTTGCAGCCCCGAGAAGAACATTCAGAGAGAGCAAAATACCTCACAAGTTTTCAAGTTATGTTGCTTTGATAAGTCAAATGATTGAATCTGAGCCTTCCAGTGTTGAGGAAGCTTCGAGTCAGCAAGTATGGAGAGATGCTATGGCTAAAGAATATCAATCTATCCTCAAGAATGATGTTTGGGACATCGTACCTAGACCAAAAGGAAAATCTATTGTATCTTCTAAGTGGCTCTTCAAGATCAAGCATGCGGCTGATGGGAGCATCGAGAAGTACAAGGCTAGGTTTGTGGCTAGAGGGTTCTCTTAGAAAGAGGGAATAGACTATGAGGAAACATTTGCTCCAGTTGCTCATTATACCTCCATCAGGACCATCATTGCTATTGCAGGGGCTAAAGGACGGAAATTACATCAAATGGACGTGAAGATAGCATTTCTAAATGGTATAATTGAAGAAGAGGTATACATTGAGCAACCTAATGGCTTTGAAGTTCATGGGAAGGAGTCTCATGTTTGCAGATTAAAGAAGGCTTTGTATGGCCTTAAGCAGGCTCCTTGCGCTTGGTATGAGAGAATTGATAGATACTTGCTGAGCTTGGGCTTCTCCAAGAATGATGCCGATTCAAACCTGTATTTCAAGGTAATTAATGGTGAGGCATTGATCTTGGTTCTCTATGTTGATGATCTATTTCTTATTGGAGAAGAACACCTCATTATCAAATGCAAGAAGGAGTTGGCTTCTGAATTTGAAATGAAGGATCTTAAGTACATGCATTACTTCCTTGGCTTAGAAGCATGGCAGAGGCCTAATGAGATCATTCTGAGTCAAGGGAAGTATACAATAGACATCTTGAAGAGATTTGGTATGATGGATTGTAAATCCATGTCTACACCTATGGAAACCAATTTTCAGAAGTTAAAGGAGGCCGCAGCTAGTTCAAATCTGGTGGATCCTACTATGTACAGGAAGTTGATTGGATTGTTGATATTTGCTATGCAATGAGTGCACTTAGTCAGTTCATGTGTGAACCAAGGCAAATACATCTAGTTGCAGCGAAACATATCTTGAGATACTTGCATGGCACAGTTGGGTATGGGTTGAGATATTCTTCTAGTGTGGACTTGAAACTGAATGGATATTCTGATTTTGATTGGGCACGATGTGTTGCTAATCAGAAGAGCACCTATGGATGTTGTTTCAGTTTGGGGTTTGCGATGATCTCCTGGTGCAGCAAGAAGCAGTCTTCAGTAGCACTGAGCACCGCAGAGGCCGAGTATATTGCAGCTTGTGTGGCAGCTCGAGAAGTAGTGTGGCTTCGGAAGCTCCTTGCAGGATTGTTTGGACAATCATTGGAGCCAACTGTCACTCATTGTGATAATCAAAGCTATGTGAAGCTTTTCGAATCCAATATTTCATGACAGAACTAAACATGTTGAGATCAAATACCACTATATCAGAGATATGGTATTGAGGATAGCTATCCAGTTGAAGTACATTAGCCCTGATGAGCAGACGGCCGACATTCTCACCAAGCCTCTCTCCAAAGTAAAGTTTGTGTACTTTCGAGAAAAGCTTGGAATTGTGGAGAATGAAGCCCTAGCTGAGGGAGACTCAGCTTCAATGATCTTTTGTGGTTTTCTCTAATGCATTTTTCTCTGTGAGAGAAATTTGAGGTGTAAGCCCTTGTTTAATGCATCTTTCTCTGTGAGAGAAATTTGAGGTGAAAGCCCTTGTTTCCACCCTCTGGGAGTAGCCATGGTGGATGTCATGTTGAGTGACTCCATGACAACATCACGTGAGAGAGTCTGTGATGATTTTTGTACTTGTGTTTATTCACCCTCTGGGAGTAGCCATGGTGAACATCATGATGAGATGACAACATCACATTGAGTGACTTTGTGATGAGCTCTTTCCACATATGGGTGTAGCCACTATGGATGTCATGTTGAGAGACTCCATGACAATGGTTAGCTAGAAGACTTTCTCCCTAGCTAAGAGGGAGTGTTGATGTTGCAGCGTCGGGCATCACTTCCAGCCACGACTTGAAACAATAAATCTCATATAGCGTTTCGGCTATTCAATTTATTCAAACCGATTCGAATGTGAAGGGGCGCTTCACTTGCAAACAAAATATAATATTTAATTATTGTTAATAATTAAATGTGGCCGACTTGTTCTTATCCGCCACCTTGAAGAGACACAATTTTATTGGAGGCCGACATGTTGGTGTTGAAGGGACGCGATCTTTCTCCCTTGTATATATATGCGATGCTCTCTCATTGTATGTCATTCATTTTATTCATAAGTTCGAGTTGATACAAGTGCGAATTCATCAAATACAGATCGAAGTTCATCAAGTGCAGATTGAAGTCTTGAAGGAGGCTGAGTTTATTATTAGCAAGGAGTTATATATTATTCTGTGTTTGCATCAAATTGTGGTGTTGTTGCTTGGCCTCATAATCGGCCTCATTGTAAAGGAGATTATTGTTTCATATTCAATATATAAGTGATATATTGTTGCTGGGTTTTTCTCCCTCAAGTTGGAGGGTTTTCCCAAGGTATATGCTATGTCTATTTGTTTGTATTTGAATTAAAATCTGCTTATTCATATCTGATCCTAAAACTAACAGTTTGTTGTTGTTTGGTGGTTTGAGCTTGGTCGCCTACCTCCTAGGAGCTGATTACACTTGGTCTCACATCATTCGGAGGTGTCTTGACAAAGTTGTGAGCATTTTGGTGGTCTTTGAGCTTGCTGGTCTGAGTTTTCTGAGCACTGCAACTTCATATCAGATTGGTAAAAGTTCATATTTTTGGATTAATTTTCATAGTAGATAGCTTGCTTATGTTTGAAGATCATCTCTTATCATTTTGGAGAGTTTTGGTTATCATGATGACATTGTAATTTGCAAATTGTTTCACTTTGTAAGGCTATTATCAGTAGTACTGATTCAGTCATTTCATTTTTGCATTTTACCTTTTGGATTCCCACTATTAGTGGAAGAGATTGGCCTTGCCGTCTATTTACTTTCAACACTTTACTTTCCTTGTACTACCCGCTGAAAAGCGGAAGGGGTCGGCTAGCCGCCTAGACATTTACTTTCAGTACTTTGTATTACACTCCCATTGAATAAGTGGTCAAGTTGCATTGCATATCATGCTGATTGGCTGAGCCGTCTTTCATATTGTACTTTCCGGCATTTCAATTCTTTCAGCTAACGATCCCCTTTCCACCGTATGCTCTCACCTCGCCCACACTAGGAACTTGGCGATCAGAAAGTGAAGGGTTGATTTTCAGTACAAACTTTCAGCTTGGTTCGCTTTCCACCATATGCTCTCACCTTGCCCTCATCGGGATCTGGGTGATCAGAAAGTGAAGGATTGCTTTCAGTTGGTTTACTATATCTCTAATGTTAACGAGTGAAATCTTGTGCTCAAAATCAAAAAAATTGTAAAATACAAGAAAAAAGATGAGCTTGCACTGCAAGAGATAAAGAAAACAGGGCATGTGTGCATGGGCATGTATGCTTAGCTTCACAACTAAGAATCCAAATATCAAACTGAAACATACCAAACCCTATAGCACACCCAACCCACTCCCCTAGTCCCTATCAAAATGATGCAAATCAAACACATAATTCAAAGAAATAACATATCGAGCACAAGTTCGTTGTCCCACCGAGCAATTGCAACTTGTAATGCCCAAAGTTAAAATTTTTGCTTCATTAAGGCATTTTGTAAAGAATGGTCAAAGTCTTGTAAAAATTGTCATCAAAAGTCAAAATTTCTAAAAATAAAAATTTCTAAAATTAGACTTGATTTAGGGTTTTTTGGGTTTGTTGCCAAATGGATGCTGGCAAAATTTTTAAAAATAGAAATAAGTTTCTAAAAATAGAATCTCTGTTTCCAAGGCTCTAACTAATTTTGATTGGTTGAAAATACTTCCCAATTAGGTTGGTCCAGTCGGAATCATCAAAAGATCAAGATTTCTCTAGTGGGTCTATTTTGCTTTTTCAGAAGGCAAAGGATGAGCTCCTAGGTCATCAATGGAGAAAGGTCAGCTACTAGGTGTTTGATTCAAAGTCTCAAGTGTTGTACAGACATGACGAACAACAACATGCACACAAAATGAAGAACAAAGAAGGCTAATTTAAAAAAAAGTTGAAAATTGTCAAAAGATTTCTAACAATGGGAAGTTCAGGTGCCCCTATCCAGTCAAGGCACGTAGCAAGCAATGCCTTAGCCATTTTTCAGAATCTGTCATTCAATGCACGAGAAACGGAGAACACAATTAGCAAACGTGAAGCAGAGAGCGAAGAGATCAATGAAAATTGAAAATCATGAAAATAATTCTGACTCTAGCAAACCCAGGCGCCCCTGTCAAGGAAGGGCACCTAGGATCTCAAGCCTTAGTTTTTTTTGCCATTTTCTCGAAAAATGTGCAAGTCTTCCCCATCAGTCCAATTCAGAAGCAGTTTTAGGGTTGGGAAAAGCAGATCACCTCAATTATGTTTAGGCTCTTTAATGAATCCATCATCCAGTTCAGAGGATCTGTCGAGTAGTGGAAATTGTAGATCAAATGGAGGCATTTCATACAAAACGAAGAAAGTCAAAGGAAAAATTGAAAATCTCAGAAAATAAATTTGACTAAGTCTGGAAGACTTGGGCACCCCTGTCAAGGAGGGGCGCCTAGCTTTCAGTGCCTTAGAATTTTTTTTTGCGTTTTTTGGAAAACGTTCAAACTCCTTCATCAGCCCGGTTCGAGTCCTCAGAAAATCAGTCAAATGCAATGTCGAAGGTTGGCAAAGGGTACAATTCATCTCAGATATGATCAAGCTTGCCAAAATGACTAACTTTCAATCTCTGTTGTTCACCAACTGGCAACAAGAAATGGCAGTCAAACAGGGGTCACCGGCTTCACACAAAACAAAACAAGTAAAATTTGAAAAACATGAAAAAATGGCTAAGGCATGGAAGCTTGGGCACCCCAATCAAGGAGGGGCGCCTAGGATTTAGTGCCTTAGAATATTTTTGGTCCCGCTTCGTTTTTCTTCCATTTCAATCTCCGTTGGCAGGTTCAAGGGCATACAATCACGATCAGATGACGTTGAATGTTGATACGAAGCTAGGGATTACTTCAGTAGTGGTCAAACATGAGATTGCCATGGTCAAACAAAGTTTATCAATTGGCAGTGCCAGATTGCGGATCATCAAAGTCGAAGGCAGGCCTCGCCAGAAGTAGAAACGAGCGAAAGATTGAAAATGATGAAAATTTGACTAACACTGGAGGAGCTAGGTGCCCCTGTCCAGTCAGCACTCCCAAGAATTCATGCCTTAGCCATTTTTCAGTCTCTTTTTTTCGTTGATGAAAATCGTGTCTTCATGCATGCGTGCTTTTTGCAGCTATAAAAGAGGAATCCACCATTTGATGCAAACGAAGTCAGATTTTTGCATGCATAGTTTCTATCTTCGTGGATAGACTCCCAAATAATAGGGTTTTGCATGAAAGCGCTCTTTTATCTCCAAACGCTATTTAAGAAAGCTTTTAGCATTCATTCTTCATAATTTGCATGGATTTCACAAGAAGAAAGATAAAATTTTCTTCTCATCAAGATTTGGAGACTCAAACGGAGAACCTTTTCAGTGTTCTTCGTGGATTCAAGATTGGGAAGCACAGAAGCACGCTTTTTCATGGTCTAATTTTTTAGGGCATCACATTTCAGAAACAAGTGGTTAGAATTTTCAATTTTTATTGATCTGGATCCACTTGCTTTTTACTCCTCTTGAAGATGGGAAAATTTTAAAAATTTGTATATCGACCCCTGTTTTTTAGGAGATCCTGCATGTTCAGGATATGCTCAGTTTTTTCAAAATCTGACAATCTGGGTCCCTTCAGAACGAGATTGTCTACAAAACCCAAACCTTAGCTTTTTTTTCAAAAATCTGCTTTTTTTAGAAAAATCAACTACCTATTTTTAGTATTTTGTGCAAAACTTTTCTGAACACAGGCATGTTTTTACAATCAAAATTTAAGTTTTTCGACATGCAGCACTCTCCAACAAAAATCAGAACCAAATTAGTATTGCTCCACGATTTCCTAAGAACATGCGAAACCAACTTGCATCGTCTGTTTCCAGTACTTGATTTGTGTGCTTTGGAAGACACAAGAAACATTGTAGTCAAGAATCTTGGCCAATCCAGGTTGCTTGCAGCAGCTTCAATACCCATCTCAGTATAGAGTCTTGAATTCGTAATTGCTTGTGTTAAGCATCACAATCCAACAACACGAGAAATCCAATCAACAGATGGGCGTACTATTTGCAGCCTCAAGCCGGATGATGTTGAGAGATGTTTCTCAATACCACCATGGACAAAAAAATTCATCATTTCAATTGAAGAATGTGAAAAGGTATGGTATAAGCAAAAGGACAAATACCGGAAAAGAGTTGCACAAAAGTGGCTAAAAGATAAACAAATATTTTGCCAACGAATGTTGGGTGTGGTGAGTTCAAGGAAGAATTCACAGTCATGATCACTTTGCTAAACCGAGTCATAGGTCAAGTAGAGGCAAATAAGTTTCAACCTTGGATGTTTTACATCATTTCCCAGATTATTGACAAAATAGAACATTATGACTAGCCAACTTTGATCAGTGACAGTCTCCACCGTCAGATGACAGAGTTCTTCAAGACCCATGAATTCCATATGATATCTTACCTCGCATATCTAATGGCCTTTCAAGGCAAGTTTAGAGGTTTGAATGTCATTGGAACTTTGGGTGTTCAGCATGTGTATGATCATTACCTGCAGTTAAAGTTTTTAGAATCTGAGCGGCATTACAGGCGGGTGAATGATGTATTCTTGATGCATATTGTGTGCGATTTAGATAATGAGTTACATGTACGAATTTCAGCAAATGCTAGATTGGCAATGGTGGAGTGGACTGATTGGTTTATCCAATTTCCCGCGTTCTCCTACATCAGGGTATATGGCTTCTCAGGTGATCCAATCATGCTACCGAGATATCCAACCGATGAAGTAGTGTTCATGGAATTTTTAAGGTAAGTATACGAAGTTCACACCTTTTTGCATAATAGGTGCAAGATTACTTTCAATTTCCCGGTTGGAATGAGCATTTACAGATGTAGATCATCAACTGATGCCAAATTAATGAGTGATGAAATGTTAAAGTTTGGCCTCAAGTTTTTCAATGAGAGGCATTCATATGATCCTCATGGTGTCTTTGAATCACGTGTTGGTTAGAATCATGCACATATGTGCCTACTGTTGAAGATTTTTGGGCTAATTGTGCGGATGAGTTCGAAGTCTGCAAGCATAGTTACAATAGATTTACTCTACAACAAATGGCTGATTTCTTATTAGAAGATGTGGAAGGTCTTTCAAATGATGATGGGGAAGTCCTACTTCCCATGTATGTCCGAGATCAGATCTATCAACGGCCACTTCCACAAATTAATTGGTCCGACAAAGAGAACACTTCAACTGAGGAAAGAACGAGCTGAGTTATCAAGAATAGTAGGTTATTCCTGAACAGTAAAAGGACGCCGAAGGTAGCTATTCCAATTGCAAAGCCGCCAATAGTTCAGTCATCTCCACCTTCTTCTTCTTCTAGACCAGAAACCAGAGTGAAAGCTATGAGTGTTCCTCCAAAAGGTACAAAGATCGGTAGAATGTCAAGGAGTTTAAAGGGAAAGATGAAGTCTCCCATTAGGATTCAACAAGAACAGCAAGCAGATCCATTCGAAGATCCAGTTGAACTAGCACAACAAGTTGAAGCGGTCCCTTCATCTCCTGTTTCTCCAAGGCTTTCTCCCATTCATATAGATTCAGAAGTTGATTCACCAGTTCGCAACATCTCAACACTGATTCATTAATCAAGAGTTGATGGAACTAGAACCGATCCTCCTAGTGAAGTTAGTAAAGACTCCTCATCTTGGCTTGAGAACCTCCTGGGCAGAAAGAGAAGGAAGCCTTCTTATCAGTTGAACTTTGCAAAAGTTGATAGCGTCTACCAGGACACACCAGTAAAGAAACTTAAGAAGCAAGTTCACATGAAGAAGAATTTTGATGATGAGATTATCATTGAGATTGTTGCACCTTCGAAGGACAAGAATGTTGATGAGGTTAAGATTGATGACTTCAAGGTTGTCAAGGCTAATCTCGATAGAAGCACCCGGCATACTGATGTGAATTTCTTTGAGGTTGTGGCAGATAATCTAAACGAACAAGTGCTCAAGGATGGAGAAGATAAGGCAGCCCTCAAGATTGAGATTCGGCAACTGCGGCAATATATTTCCAACCTCCTTCATGGCACTTCACAGGCTACTTTGTTGCTTCCACAGATTTTGTAGTCACCGGCAAATCAGCGTTAGCTAAGTCAGTTGGTCATATATGGGGAGCATATGCAAGACTGGATAGAGGAATTCATCACCAGGGGCAAATTTATACTTGCAGAGATATACCAATTGAGGTATAACGCCCATGATCTTCACTCAGGGATCCAAGAGTTTAAGCAGCATATGGCAAAAGTGAAGCCAATGCATGAAATCATCATTTCTGACTTGAGGGTGGCTTATGATTCAGTTGTTACAGAAGAACATAAGAAGAGGATTTTTGCTTGGAGAGAACACCTCTTCAAAGTAAAAACCTATGAGGGAATATTTGTAAAGTTGGTTGAATGTATACAAAAGGTTGTTAATACTCTCAAGTTCGTAAGCACATTTGTTTCACAGATCCCTTGTCAATATCTTCATGATGATGGCACTTACTTTGATCTCGGAGAAGCGCAAACAAAGTTTCAGAATCTCGTCCGCAGCAGTTTTGGTAGTGATCCTATTGCCGGCAAGATGAATCATGTTGTCATGATGTTAGCAAAATTTGATAAAGCAGCAGAAGAGATGACAAAAATTTTGAGTTTGATTGCAAATGGTGAGGAGATGTTGGAAAAACAAAATATTGTTTTGGATAGTATCAATGCTCTTGACAAAGAGGCAGTTACCAGCTTTTTGGTGGATATAGTTTCTCAAGTTATCACTGAGTGAGTCATCGTTCTAGGGCAGCAAAGATTTCCAAGAATAGAACTCAAGAAAAGCAGCAGTTAACTTGATGCCTTTTCCAAGTTAAACTTGTTGTTCTCATTCATGCATATCTATTCTTTGGAAATATCAAATGTGGAGTTGGAGTTTTTTTTTCTTTTAAATCAGTAAACTAATTTTAGCAGGCGGTTAGTTGTTAGTTATCTTTTGTTTAGTCTTAGAAATAAAGCTTGCATGTTGGCAAGTCTAGTTGTAAAAAACAAGGAGATTTTAGGGTTCCCTACTCCTTGTTTGTGTATAAATAAAGGCAGCCTTGCCCATTTCTTTTCAACCGTGGTTGTGATAACAAATTGCTGAACCTACTTTGCCTACAACTTTGTTATTCAGTGTTTGTTCACTTTGTGTCAAGTGTAATCCGGTTTGATCGCATATTGTAAGCCTACCTTTGCTACAATCTGCTGTCCCAGAAGTGTATTTACTGTTAGAATTTGAGGAAGGAAATCTCATGCCTATTTTGCTCTGATATACTGTCTCAATCTCTTTCAGTATTTTATCTTATGTGTGTTGCTTGCATAATCTCTATTTCAACTTACATTTTATAAGTACAATGAGTCTTCGGGTGTGTTCTAAAAACAAGTTCACTTAAGCTTTTGTGTTAATCAAATCATTCCTTGTTTACTTCTGATTCTCGGGCTCTGAGTTTTCTTGAGTTGTCAGAAGCGTCTTTAGTTTAGGCCTAGTTGAAGTTGAAGTTCTGAAAAAAGAGAAAACCTCAGCTACGACGCAGAGAGTTTTATAACCTTGTGCTCTTAGCTGAGAAATAAAAAGATTGGCAATAGTTTAGTATTTCTTTTGAAGTATAATCAGCAAAGAGGGAGCTTCCAATCCAAATTTGAAAAGCAGTCTAACTGTGCATAGCTGTCTGTTTCTAATCCGCATTCCAGAGGTGCGAATTGAAACGCCAACACAGCCTGAAGAAAATCCTATTTTATTAAGGAGGCTTGAAAGATAGGTCAAAAAAGAAGAGTCTGTCAAGTCAAGACTAAGAAAATCTTTATAAGGTCAAAAGGAAACTAAACTTTTTCATGGTAAATGTCAGATATTCCCCTTTCTTTGTAGTTTACCTTACTAAGAAAGGAGGGGTTCTTGGAGATTCGACATGGGACAAAAGATGCATCTAGTATCTAGGATATAATATCTAGATGTACCCAATATTATACTTATGCTATATGATTATCTATTGGACCTTTCCTATTGTAATAAAGAGGGAAGGAACCATTTGACAGAGATACATCTAACCCTCACTTGAGGCATTTTTTTCTATGTTTAAAGTATACATGGCTGATACATGTGATTTAGGAAAGATGTCACGCATTATAAATAGGAGAAAACCAATAAGTTGGGTCAGGCAAGGATCTCATTGCAGTTGCTTAGTAAGAACATGTTGTGTTTCATGTACCTGTATTATTTTATAAAGTAGTGTAAGTTATTTGTTTCCAAAAGAACAAATGCCAAAATTCCAAGGAGAGTTGGATGCAAAGTTTCCATCGTTATATCACGAAATGATTTGCACAACATACTGGCCACCACCAATATTTCCATGCTCGCCCAAGATTTCATTATAAGCAATTCACCCTAGAAGAAGCTATGTAGAGATTAAGCTCTTAATAGATAACAACAAACTAGCCGCACATTTCACCAATATTACTCCAGGACTTCCTATAGAGCAGCTGGCAGCAATACAAAAAGATTTTCAGTTGTTTCCATGTCTTCTGTCAACTTGACCTTAAGTGAAAGCTTCTAGTAGAACCACACTCAAAGTTGAGGGCAGGTTTAACAGAGAATAGAAATCATTAATACAGTTTTGTAGCATTGGATTAACATAATTCGTAACATGCTTTTTACTTTACGCTACATTTTGTTTTGCCTCCTAGAGATGCTTACTTGACATGCAAGAGAATCATTTGTGAAAGTAAATTTGTATTACTCGTATTAATCAACTTTCACATTTGTAAAAGAAATTTGAGTGAGGACCCAATATAGCTCCGTCACCAAGGCCAAACTTATGCAAAAGCAACAGAAAGGACCACAATCACTCACTGACTAATGCATCATTCAAGAAGTTCTGTGTCCAATTTTGATAGATCTAGTAAGGTGATTGGCTGTCAGACAAATAAGATCTTACAAACAAACAAAGCATGCAAACAAGCTCAAAATGGATGGTAAAAGCCCCCATTCCAGTTTAACTTGCAAAATCTCAAATAAATAGATCCACTAAATAAATCATATGCTTTGTAAATTTGAAGTACAGTAATATAACAAACTAAATATCCCAAATTCCAAAGGTCTTCATCTGTTTCAAACTAAGTACATTTCTAGTACCTCAACTGCTTTGGCTGGCAATCTGATGATCCGTTTTTTATCATGTGTACTACCAGCTGCATGCACTCCCCCCATCTCCTCTCCTCCTTTACTAGTGTGTTTTTTAACTTCTACAGAAGAATCTTTTGCAACATCTATATCAGGCTGCTTTCCCCTTCTAGATCTCCTGCTTGGCCCCCAGTCTTCATCTTCACTCAGTTCATCTTTATTGGATTCATCTTTGCCAAACATTTCCTGTATGAATAAATAAAGGATATAATCAGATTTTCAGCCAACCTTTGAATTCCATAAACTGGAGCTGCAACCATAATTTGTATATTATAAAATAGTATCTGGCTGTATTTGCTTTACAATTTTCAATTCCCATGAACTAATAGAAATAATAAATCAAATCAAATTTTAAGAAACTTAATAATTAAATGTGGTGGGAAACAGATCAGGAATGGATAAACAACCAGGACAATTTCATTTACTGTGAGCACAAAATGCTATAATAGAGACGGAAAGGATAAAGCAAGAAGATAATTTCATTTATTGCAAGCATAAAATGTAACTTTATTTTATAAATTATACATTGAAACTCATAGTCCATCTAGTCAGTGCTGATATAAGATTGAATGGACACAAAGTTGCTTTTCATGTGTTCCCTCAAAATAAAAAGCTTCTTCATCAATATAAAACAAAACCACTGGATAAAAATACCTGCCAAATTTCATCCTTTGTAAACAGCATTTAATAAATAAGTACAACATAAGACTCATTTAAATTCATGACAAATTATTAATTTATTGACAGTTCATGTAGCGAAACAATGAAAAAGTCACACATAAATACTAAGTGATTTATGTAGCAAGACAACTTGGATAAAACGCAAATAAAATAAAAAAGTATCCAAATCCCTAGTCCATGCTGAAAATGCAAAATAATGTACTAGCTTCACACCAGTTCTTCACATGTCTCTTAAGATAACATAAGATTCATTTAAGTTCATGATAAATTCTTGACAGAATATGTAGTGAGACAACTTGGAAAAAGCATAAATATAACTAAAGCAAGTTGTGGCAGTTAAATCTAAGATTTGTCGGGGTGAAATGCTTAGAGGCAGTAAACAGGACCTAAGTCCCTACACTTTCTGCAGGAGAGGTAAGACTGTTGGTAGCTTTTTGAAGTTTACAGGACCTAAGACTGTTGGTAGCTTTCTGAAGTTTAACAGTTGTTTATTAACTGACTCCCTCATAATGTATTTATTCTTATCTCTGATCAATAATGTATTCACTCATTCTCCCACAATATGGTATCAGAGCACTTAATGGTCCTGCCACTATGAGGACTATGTTTCTAATTATCTATCATGTGTGGTTTCCTCTCTCCTGTGCACTTGCAGCTCTGTGAAGGTTCAGGCTAAATGTGTATGCAGATATTGTGTGGGCAGACAACAATTAAGTTCTGAGAGAAGAAGTGGCACCAAATGATGTAGAACATGTTGCAAATGAAGCACCATTTCCCAAATGCTGCCATATCAACAGAGTACTCCCAAACGCTGTCCTAGAAGCGTAAATCCCAAACCATGGGGTGTGATTGAGAATGGAGAATGGTGCCATCATGCAAACTGCAGATGAAAATTGCAAAGCAAACCACAAATAAAAAATTAAAGGGTAAATGAAAACAAAGAATCAGCAACCAATACAATTTGCAGATATTTTCAATGGTTAAAAGGTGCGATTTTAATCTTTTTGTTGGTACTTTGCCTTTATCCCACATTCAAAATAGTATAAGGTTCACTATTAATTGAAAAAATAAATCAGATTCATTGTAATTTGATGTAGTTACAAAGTGAAAATGCATTTAATATAGTTAAGAAAAAATAAGGAAACTATATTAATTTATCCACTAAGAAATTTTTCTTTTACAAAGCATTCCTTTTTCAAATTAATATAATATAATAAGCAGTTTTTGGCATGTTACATGACAACATTAGTAGCATTCAATATCAGCAATGCCTCTAGTTCGCATTTACAAGTAAATCTGTCATGACAAACTACTGCATATAATGCCTAACAAAGCTGCAACAACAGCATCTATAGCATCAACCATATAATCATTGGGGAGAAATGGGTCCAATCCTTGAAAAAAGTTCACTCCATATCCCACCCATCTATGCACTATTATTAGGCCATAAAAGTCAAAGCAGTTCCTCACAAACCGGGGGCAATTTTTCCCGAGAAAAACTAGCACATGGGTTTTGTAGGCGTTGATGAGTTGAACAGACCCAGATGATTCGTTTTTCAAAATACTGACTTTTCCTCCATCGTGCAAAGGAATTTCCAAAAAAGAAAAGCTTCAAAAAGTGAAGCTACGAGGCAATTTTTCCTGAAAAATTCTACCACATGGGTTTTGTAGAGAATGCCATGCACAACACACCCAAATGATCAGAACTGTGAAAACCATTGTATACTTGGACATGCGAGAGAAAACCTAAGACAAGGATAGAAGAAATAAGAGAGAGAAATTAGAAGTTATATTTTGCCTCTGCCTATCCTTGAATGAAGTCTGTCGAACAATCTGGAGATGTATCTGCAAAGAACTCTGAAAAATAACACCTGTGGTGCCTTCAAATTTTGCTTGCACGAGAGAATACCTATTTGCACTCAACCTGTTGTGAGAATAATAGACGCCTCTATGCATATTTAAAGAATTTTGAAGAGCTTAGGCGTCACATTTAGGAGATAATCCTAAATTTAGAACGAAATTTTCTCTTTGGACCTCACTTCGTTAAACTGAATGAAAATTGAGCCCTAAATTGGGCGCCACCTCTTTACAATTCAGTTTAACTTAACATGCAAAACTAAATTCACCTCTTTGCAAGAAAAAACTGATGTTTGAAACTGAAGAATTTAATATTATTTTATTTAGTTAACCGAGTTTCACCTTTCTGGGTCGACTAGAATATGCATGCTGATTCCAAAAAGTCAAACTTTGACTTTCTAGGTGCCCTCCTTCAAAAGTTGAGATTTTTAGCTAACTTCCTACATTTTAGCTACTTGAAAACGTCACCACAACCTCTGTTGAACTCTGATTTCCGGCTGCCCGATTGATCCTGCAACTGAGCTGACACATCCATTGCATGGGTAGAACAAGTCTAATGACATGTCGCTGGGAGCTGCGAGGGCTAAAAACTGAGTCTGATGCCTCAAAAACTAGGGCGCCTTTTCCCAAAAGGGTGCAATGACACCAGACTTATAGCCATTTTCCTGATTTGCCTCTCAGTGCTTCAATCTGTCGCTGCCGGTGAATGATGACTTCCGTCATCTGGATGTCGGATCCATCGCATAGCTAGAAGAATTCCACAAAGAATAACTATATATACGGCATTTGAAAGTTGAATTAAGGCCCTCAAATGCAAAGGCGCCCCTGGCCCGCAGGGACGCAATTACACTTTTGATAATGATTTTGTAATTTGCAACTTTCACGAAACGCTCCACTTTGATCCTTGCTACCAGGAGTTGGATTGCTCTGATGCGTGCGCTGATGATCTCATCGCATAGATGGAACAACTTGGAAGAGATGTTCTTGGAAGCAACAAAGCTTGAAAACTACTTCTAAGACCTCCAGTAGAAGAGCGCCTTTTCCAAGGAAGGGTGTAAATTCCATACTATGCCAATTTTTTGCTCGTTTTCATCCTTCAACATTTTCCGCTAAGTCTTCATCTACAGGTGTTTGACTGATCCTGAGGGCTCACGGTTGGATTCACTAGATAGCTAGGAGGATTCTGCACAAATCTTGTGAAGACGACAGCGGCCGAAAACTTCATCTAGCTGACCAAAAGGCTAGGTGCCTCTGGCCTGTAGAGGTACATTTTGATATTTTCACTTTTATTTTCCCTCTGCTTTACGTGCTCGCTGGAACAACTGTCACGATCACTCAGCATATCTTACAGACTTGCGAACGGATGCATCGCGGAGCTGGGTTGAATCAGAAGAGATTCCCCAGAAACGGATTTTGCAAATTCCATCATCTGACAGCTCTAATTCAAGGGCGCCCCTGGGCTACAGGGGCACAGAAACTGAAATTTGACTGTCACCTGTGATATGTAAATTCTCCGTTACTTCTGCTTCTACCTCCAATTACCGGAGTTCCGCAAATCTGATGGACTTGCTTGATGGCTTGCTGGAAAGCTGACAGAATTTCAAAGAGAATGAATGTATTTGCAACCAGAAACAACTAAATTTGAGCCTCCAAATTGAAGGGCGCCCCTAGCCTGTAGTGGCGCAGATTTGCTCTAGAAGTGATGATTTCTCTGTTTCGCGCTTTGCGATCACCATGACGCTTGTTGAGTTGAGCACATAGTAGCATTACTACCACTGACACATGTGAGTGACTGTATTTCACCATTTTTACGTGTACGGACACTGCAAAGTTGACTTGCATGTTGATTGCGCAAGTGTCTCCCACATAGCAAAGTGAAGTGTTTCAAGACTTAGAATTTTTTTTTTCATTTTTTGCCATTTGAAAATCCCCTCCATCATAAAGTATCTTTTTCAGCATCTTTCTTCACAAAATCTTTTGCTTTGAGTTTCAGGCTTAGATTTTGACACCTGGTACTAGCCAACTGCCATTGACGACCTCAGAGGTCCTAACTTTTCTCCTGAAAAAGTGAAAACTACCCACCAGGCTTAAACTGACTTTTAACTGAAACTGACTTCACCAATGTGATCGTGATGTGAAATAAGCCAATCGAAATTAATTTCAGCCAATTCTAACAAGTTTCAATTTTTAGGGTTTTTGACCTAAAAACAAGGGTCTGAAAACCCTAATTTTCAAAATTTCCACATTTTTCCAGTATCTTACTGACATCATATTGACTAAAAGCCCATACTTGATTTTCCCAAAAACTATGTTTTGACATCATTTTTACAAGATTTAGACCATTTTAAGCAAAATGCCTTAATGAAGCAAAAAATTTGGTTTGGGTACAACAGTACACAAAAGAAGAAATGTCAATATAACTCCTTTGTTGATGGAGAGTCAAACCAACTAAACCACAACAAAATGCTTGTGGGTACAAGAAAAAGAATCACTGATAGAAGAGGACTAACAAGTAATAAGGACATGTTGCTCCTAAAGAAGATTGTGATAAGCACTTTCTACACGCTGCACGAAGCCTACATTTGAAGAGTTAGTATTTATGCTTCAGCAAGAAGAAGCAATTCAAGGTGAGGTTCCTAACACCATAGACAATCAAGCTCTCACAACACAAGGAAAGAAACTTGAATGTAAGAGCAGTTCACCCAAGCACAAAGTGTACATTTGAAGAATTAGTGTTTATGCTTCAACAAGAAGAAGTAATTCAAGATGAGGTCCCTAACACCATAAACAATCAAGCTCTCACATCACAAGGAAAGAAACTTGAATGTTGAAGCAGTTCACCCAAACACAAACAGAACACTGAATCCAAAGAAGAAATGTTGGAATAACTCCTCTACCAATGGAGAGTCACACCAACTGAACCACAACAAAATGTTGGGTACAAGAAAAAGAATCCCCAATAGAAGAGGACTAACAAGTAATAAGGCATGTTGCTTCTACAAAATATTGTGATAAGAACTTTCTATATGCTACACGGACAAAAGCATCCTCTTCAAAACATTTGGTGTGGTGTGTCAAACACCAAAAAATATTTTGAAGTTGATGAAGACAAAGTTGAGGATGTTGAGCATAGATAAGAAGGTCGAGAGATGTGTTTTAGACAGAATAGCCTCCATCTTCATCATCACCTACTATGCACAAAATACCGAAGTGCAATTTCAGCACTATTAAGGATGTGCAATTAGATGTAGTTTCAAATGTTTCTATCTCAATACCAAAGGCTCGCAAAGAGAAGTTAGTTTGGCTCTAATGTGCAAAGTAATTAACAACTTAGAACCATAAACAATAAAAGTAACTCAAGTCAAAGTCGTGGAAAGATACCATTGATGCTAAGCACTAAGCATTGATGAAGAATAACACATGGGAACTTGTTGATCTTCCACTAGGAAGAAATAAATTGGATGCAAATGATTGTTCAAGACAAATTACAAAGAAAATGGAAGCATTGACAAGTATAAGACTTGCTACCATTTCAATTCGCACCTCTGGAATGTGGATTAGAAACAGACAGCTATGCACAGATAAACTGCTCTTCGAATTAGGTGGGGAAGCTCCCTCTTTGCTGATGTTGCTTAAAACAAAGTAAACTAAAACTAATTTGCCTATTTTTTTGTTCAGCTAAGAGCACAAGGTTATAAAACTCAAGCGTTGTAGCTGAGATATTCTCTTTTAGAAGTTCAACTACGACTAAGCCTACTCTAATGACATTTCTAACTTCTCAAGTAAACGCAGAGCAAGAGAGTTAGAAATGAACAAGGAAGGATTCTTTGACATAAATACTTAAATAAACTTTCTTTCAATGCACAACTACTTACTTTCAATGCAAGCTGAAATAGAGATCATATAAGCATAACACATGAAATGGAAATCTGAGACATTATATCAGGGAAAAGTAGGCATAAGACTTTATTTCTCAAATCTCAAGAACAAAAGATTACACTTTTGGGACAGCAAGATTGTAGCAAAATAGGCTTACATTTTAGCCATCAAACTAGAATACATTGACACAAGACACATGCATAGAACAATAACTTGCAGCGAAAGAGGCATTCAAGCTTGCTCTTACACTAAGTGAACATGAAACTGAACAACAACTTGCAGGCAAAATAGGCTCAACAATTTGTTATCACAATAACCGTTAAAGAAAAATGGGCAAGGCTGCCCTTCTTTATACACAAGCAGAGGAGTAGGGAACCCTAAAATCTCCTTGCTTTTACAACTAAGACTTGCCAACATGCAAACTTTATTTTTAAAACTAAAATAAGATAAGTATCTAACAACCTATGAAAGCATAAAATAGGGAAATGCCAACTATTATAATTTGTTTTATTTCTCTTCTTCAAAGAGTGGATAAGAATTGAAACAAGAATAGAAAGAAAGATCAAAGAAAGCTTCTAGATGACCACTGCTTTAAATCTCAACCACATCCACCAAAAAGCGGGAAACTGTATCTCTGTCAGGAGCATCAATACTATCTATAGCAAAGTTCCGCTTTTCTAGGATTTCTTCTCCTTCTGCGATTGATCTCATAAAATCATTGACCTCATTGGCCGCCTTTTCGAACTTTGCTAACATCATGAATCTAACTCATCTTTCTAGCAACAAGATCACCGCTATCACTGCCACAAACAACGTTTTGGAACTCAACTTGTACCACATCAAGTTCCACATAAGAACCATCATCTTGATAATACCAACAAGGGATCTCTGAAATAAATTCGGTTATGAACTGGAAAGCATCGACCACCCTTTGTCTATATGCAACTAACTCTTCAGATATCCTTTCATAAGTTCTCACCTTGAAGAGGTGACGTTCTTTCCATGCAAGGATTTGTCTTTTGTGTTCTCTTGAAACCGTTGTGCCATATGTTGTATTCAAAATCTGCAATGATGATCTCATGCCTAGGTTTCACCTCTGCTATCAATTGCTCAAATCCTTGAATTCCTTGGCGTAGGTCATGAGCATTATACCTTAGCTGATATAGCTGTGCAAGAATCTCTCTACCTCTAGTGATGAACTCTTCAATTCAATCCCGTGTTTGCTTCCCATATATCACCAACTATCTTAATTGTTGTTGATTAGTTGGTGTCTCTAGAATCTAGGGCAGCAACTAAGTAGCTTGTGAAGTGTTGTGAACAAGATTTGAAATATATTGCCTGAGTTGCCGGATTTCAGCCTTGAGGGCTACCTTATCCTCTCCATCTTTAAACACTCTATCTTGAAGATTTTCAACTACAACTTTGAACAAACTTACATCCGCATGCCTAGTACTTTTACTGCGATTGGCCTTAACCATTACGAAATCATCTACCTCCACTTCATCAATATTTTTATCATCTGGAGGCGTAGCGGTCTCCATAATCATTTCACCATCTGGATTCTTTTCAAAGTGAGCTTGTTTCTTTGCTTTCTTCACAGGTGCATCTTGATAAATGTTATCAAGTTCATCAAAGTTCAGTTGATATGAAGGCCTCCTTCTCTTCCTTCCCAGAGAGCTCAGCTCTCAAGCCAAGACGTTGCGTCTCTACTAGCTTCTTTGGGAGGTTCGGCTGCAACTTCATCAATTTCTTCATCTTTTGAATCAATGTGAATCGGTGAAGACCTCGGCAATGGTTGAGAATCATGCGTTAAAAGCACTTCTTCTTGTGGCCTGGGCTCTTCTAGAGGAACTTTTGCTGCAACTATTGGCTGCTCCTAAAGAATTATGTTTGAAAATTCCAACCTTGTCTTTACATTCTTTGTTGTTCTACTCCCTTTTACACCTTCTTGAAGATGACTTACACCCTTCATCTTTGGTTCCGCTCTAGAAGAAGGAAGAGATGATTGTATTCTTGGCGGCTCTACTACTAGAGTAGCCTTCTTCCTCTTGAGGCCTAAGAAGAGCTTGTTGTTCTTAATGACTCGGCTTGTTCTTTCTTCAACTAAGATAAATTCTTTGTTGGACCAATTGACTTGTGGAAGAGGTTGTTGCTCAATTTGATTTTGAGTGTATGTTGGAAGAAGTACATCTCCATCATCATCGAATAATCCCATAATATCTTCTGACAAGCAATCTTTCATCTAATGAAGTGTAAGCCTACTGTTACTGTGCCTCCGAACCTCAAACTCATCTTTGCAATTAGCCCAAAAATCTTCAAGTGCGGGCACATGAGCATAATTCTGACCAAGTCGAGATGAGAAGACACCATGAGGGTCGTATGATCGTCTCACGCTGAATGGCTTGAGACCAAGATTAGACAACTCATCCCCCATTAACTTAGCATCTGCCGATGATCTACATCTGTAGATTCCCAACTCAAATGGAAAACTGAAGGCGGGCTTCTTTCGATTCCACGAGAAAGTGTGAACATCATATACTTGCCTCGAGAACTCCATGAAAACCACTTCATTTGAAGGATATCTTGGCAACATGAGTGGTGCACTAGAGAAGCCGTACACTCTAATGTAGGTGAAGGTAGGAAACTGGATGAACCAATCTGCCCACTCCGCCATTGCTGCCCTAGCAGTTGATGAAATCCGTACGTGCAACTCGTTGTCCAGGTCTCTAGCCGTATGCATCAAGAAAGCCTCATTTACCCTTTTGTAGTGATGTGTTGACTCTGCAAACTCCAACAGAGGGTAATGATTATACACATGCTGCACATCCAAAGTTCCCACGGTGTTCAATCCTCTGAATTTGCCCTGAAAGGCCACTAGGTAGACTAGACATGAGATCATGTGGAACTCATGAATTTTGAAGTATTCAATTATCTAGTGATGAAGACTATCACTGATCAATGTTGGCCAATCATAGAATTTTGTTTTCTTCATGATATGAGATATGACATAGAACATCCAAGGCTGGAATTTTGTAGCATCTTCTTGACCAGTGATATGGTAGAGCAAGGTGATCATTATTGCAACCTCATCCTTGAATTCTCCACACCCTACGTTCCTTGACAAAGTTTTGTGTTTTTCTTTCATCCATTTTTGTGCAATTTTCTTGCGACATTTCTCTTTGTGCATGTCCCATACCTTTTCACATTCTTCAAAGGAGATGACAACACTTCCCGACCAAGGTGGTATTGAAAAGCATTTTTCAATCATATTTGGCTTTAGGCTGCAAATCACTCTTCCATCTACTATTTGAATCTCCCATGTAGCTGGATTGCAATGCTTGATACAAGCAATTACAAACTCTAGACTTTGTACTGAAACGGGAATTGATGTTGTTGCAAGTAACCCAGAATGACCAAGATGCCTGATTGCAACATTGCCTGTGTCTTCCAAAGCACGCAAATTGAACACTGGTTTGACATGATGCAAGTCAGTTTCAATTGTTTTGATTAAATCATGATAGAGCGGTGATTTGGTCTTGAATTCGATGGGAGAGTACTCCATCCTGAAAAACTTGAAGATTGACTGTAAACTTGACTATGTTTAGACAAGTTTTGCACAAACCCTAAATTTAGGTTGCTGATTTTTCTTCTTCAAATGGACAGATGTTTTGAAAAAAATCTGAGATATGGGTTTTGTAGAGAATTTTATTGCAAGAAGACCCAAATCGATCTTTTTTGAAAATTTTGATGGCTAGTTGAAAAAGCAGCAAACCCTAATTTCTGAAATTTTTGACAAAAAAAGCTGAGAGTTGGGTTTTGTGCAAAATCACGTTTCAAGAGGACCTAGTTGATCAGATATTGAAAATATTGAAGTTTCTTGGACATGCAAGCAAAAATCAGGTTCTTGAAAAATATAATTTTTTTTCAAAATTGTTCAGAATCAAGAACTGAGCTGACCCAAATTGCTGAAATTTGAAAAAGATAGCCTCTTCCTTCTAAAAATTGATGCCCTGGATGAAAAAAGCATGAAAAAAGGAGCCTCTTTCTGAGCTGGTCTGAAAATTATTAAATCTGAAAAATCAGCAAACTTTAGCCTTCAAATTCTGAAAAATCTTCAAGTTTTAGTCTTCAAATTCTGAAAATAGGAAAAATTCTTGGTTTCTCCTCTCTTGCCTTGAAGTCACCTGCAAAAAATTATGAAGAATGAATGCACAAGGCTGCTTTAAATAAATTTTTAGGTTGAAAGCTGCTTTCATTCCTAAATTTAGAGCTGTGAAACCCTAACTTAGGTGCATCAAACTTGGGCACTTTTTTCCTCTTCTTGAAATTTTGAAATTTTGAAAAAATTGTCTAAGGCAAAGCTTCTTGCGTGCCCTTCTTGGCTAGAGGCATTTTTCTTCTTCAGACTAAGCCAATTTTCTGATTTTTTCAACTTTCTTGATTTTGGACCCCAATTTGATTTTGATTTCCGGATGCTCGATGAATCCTGTGGGTTGGTTGAATGATCCATTGTGGAGCCTGAGTGAATCTGACGAAGTTGTCTTGAAGGCTGCTTCTGATAAAAACATCATCTTGGCCCTCAAAATCATGGGCGCCCCTGACTACCAGGGGCGCCTTTACTGGCAAGAGAGCCAATTTTATGATTTTCAAATTTTATACTTGCTTTCAAACCTCCAAATGATCTTGCAATTCTGAGAGTTAAATTGACCCAATTGACTGGCTGACTATTTCGTCACATACCTTGTCTGAATCTGAGATCTTTCTGGAGATGCCAAACCCTAATTACTGAATCTGAGGCTTCAAATGTTTGGGCGCCTATTGCTACCTGGGGTGCCCATGACTTCCAGAGATAGAATTTTCATTGCTTACTAATCTTCTGATGGATTCTTGTTTTTGGATGATCCGGAGCTCTAATGGACTGATGGTTGGACTCGTCGGATAGCTTGAAGGATTCTAAAGGGGGTCTCTTGGGAGCTGCATCTCTTGAAAACTGCTTTTAGGGCCTCAAAAGCTTGGGTGCCAGGGACGCCCATGGCTTTCAGACTTAGAATTTTTCTTGAAATTTTCATTTTGCTTCTAACTTCATCCCTCCGCTCTATCTTCGATATCTGCTGACTACCAACTCCGATGGGCTTGTTGATGATTGCGTTGGAGAGCTGCTTCAAGACTGGATAAGACATGCTAGGGGTTACAACTACAAATTTGATGTTCTAGACCTTCAAATCCTTGGGCACCTATCTCCTTCTGGAGCGCCTAGAATTCCAAACTTGGCCATTTTTGGCTCTTTTTCAACCTCCATTCTTGAAATCTCATGTTATGCCCTCTGTTTGATTTGAATTTGTTGACAGCTAAATGATCTGATGATTTTGTTGAGATATCCATTGCGAAGCTGGCAGGATTCTGAAGAGATTGACTGATCTGGAAAACCCTAATTGCTGAATTTGAGCCTCCAAAATCCTAGGCGCCTATCTCTTCTTAGGGGGCCCAGAATTCCAGACTTGGAATATTTTCTGATGATTTCATGATTTGCCTTCTACTTCTTGGTTGAGACCTCTTCGTTCAATCTTCAGTTCTAGATGACTGGTTGATAAATGGCTGTGCCGATGGACTCGTTGCGGAGCTGAGAAGATTCTGAGCAACGTTGTCTGTGATGAGCAAACCCTAATTTCATCATCTAAGGCCTTGAAAAACTGGGCGCCTATCTCCTCCTGGGGCGCCCATGCTTGGCAGTGTTAGTTTTTATTTTGCAATTTCCAACTTTTTCCCTTGTTCCACGTGCTTGCCATTGTTTTGACTGTTGGAGAAGAAAAAATTTCTAAGGCACAAAATTTTGGGTGCCTTTATTGGGTAGGGACGCCTGAACTTCCCAGAGTTAGCCAAAATTTTGCAATTTTCATGATTCTTCAACTTCAATTCTCTGTTCTTCATCCTTCGATCATCTGTTGTAGTTTCCTGATCTAAGCAATGCCTGAGACTCTGAATCTGACACCTGGCAATTGAGTGACCTCCATTAATGGCCTTGGAGCTCCTGAAACAGCTTCTGAAAACGCAGAATAGACCCACTAGGGCAAAATTGATCTTTTGATGATTCTAACTGGACCAGCCTGATGAGGAAGTATTTTCGACCAATCAAAATCAGTTTGAACCCTAGAAGCCAAACTTTCTATTTTAGGAAAATTTTGCTAGCATCCATTTCAAAAGAAACCCAGAAAAAAAGTTCTATTTTTAGAAAATTTTCCTAAAATTTAGGGCCGAAAAACTGAGATTTGGGTTTTGTAGACTTGGTCGCTTTGAGCAGACCTAGATCGTCAAATTTTGAAAATTTCGAGTTTTTGACCCTCATGCAAGACATGCAAACCCCAATTTTGACCTTTTTTGACAATTTTGACAAGACTTTTAACCATTTCTTCAAAATGCCTAAGTGTAGCAAAAAATTTAATTTGGGGTACAACAAGACTCGACTTCTAGCAAAGGGCTATGCTTAGAACAAAGGCATCAATTAAGAAGAGATTTTCCCCCACTACAAAGATGAAGACAATTAGAGGTGTTTTGGCTATGGTAGCTCAGTTTGGTCGGCAAGTACATCAAATGAATGTGAAGAGTGCTTTCCTAAATAGAGATCTAAAGGACAAAGATTATATGGCTCACAACCACAAGGTCCATTGCATCAAATCAAGAGAAAAAGGTGTGCATGCTTACCAAATCTATCTACAATTTGAAATAGGCTCCCAACGCTTGGTACATCTAGATCTATGAGCACCTCAACAATCTCTACCTCAACAAGCAATGGGGGTAAATTGTAATTTTATTTGCTTATGTTAACAATCTGGTCAACACAAGACATTCTCAAAGAATAATTGAAGCAAGAAAGAATGATCTCAAGCTTCTACATTATTGCCTTGTACTAGAAGTGTCGCAATAAATAAAAACATAATTCTATGACACAACTGAAGTATGTCAAGACATTGCTCAAAAATTCAGAATGGTAGACTTTAAACATATCAACACCAATGGAGATAGGTTTGCAACTATCAAGAACTGATCCATCACCTCAAGAAAATGCAACTCTTTATTGCCAGTCAATTGGGAGTCTCGTTTTCCTAACATACGCCAAGTTGAATACCAACTATGTTGTGAGATATCTTTCGATGTTCATGCAAAAACACAAGTGTCACTAAAAAGTTAAAAAGAAAATGTTGAGGTATATCTGTGGTCAATGGAACATGGCTTGGAATACAAGCAAAATGATCAACTTTTCTTGAGAGGATGCACAAATGCAGACTATGCAAGTTCTCTGGATGACAAGGAATTCACTTTAAGATTTGTATTCCTTTTAGATCTAATCCAATACCGTGAGAAATTAAGAAGCAAACAATTGTTGATATATCTTCCACAGAAGAAAAATATTACAGTGCAGGTGGAACTATTTGTGAAGAGATATGGTTATGTCACATATTGACAAAATTGGGAATACTCAAGAACCACCTACAGTTCTATTCTGCAACAATCATAATGTGTTGAAACTTATTCCCAATCTCATCTTTCATGAGCACACAAAGCACATTGAATTTTAGTGCCACTACATCCATGGACCATGATCATGTTCAACAATAGAATAAGAACCCATCGAGTACTTGCATGACTTGGAACTACTCATGACCTATATTGCATGATGAATTACTCACCAACATAGACAAAAAAAAATTAGGCAAGCCCATGGTGCAAACTCACTGCAATTACTCAGCAAGACTACCACACAAACTAGTCATACACGGTAGACCCATGTCTGAACATGAATTTTTTATCTCTTTAAATAAATCCCATCCATGCAATCTTCTCACACAACACTTGCAAATTTGTTAAGTCATTTGAATGAATTTGAAGCTGATTTGAGAAGCAAAATTCAATCATTTTTAAAGTTCTAGACCAAAATTTTTTCTCTTTTTCCAAACATTTCAAGAATTATATTCCTTTTCTAATTCATTTAAGTGTTTACGCAAGTTTTGAAAGCATTGAATTTAGTTTTCATTTGGTCTAATGCTGATTTTTTTTACTAGTTAGGGTTTACAAAACTATAGTATGAAGAAATATTAATTTGCTTCAATTATTATTGTTATTCATTTATGTTCAAAATGCAAACCACTTTATGTTGATTTTATTTTACGTTTTAGACAAAATGCTATTTTTTATATTGTAGACTGTAGGGTTTATGTTTAAGGTCTAAAGTACCATTTTTATTAAAAAAAAAAAAAAAAATATTTCTTTGTACTAAAAAATGTTGCATTAAAATGTATTTTTCTGATTTTATGAATATCAATTTTGCAATTAGAATATAATTACATGAAGAAGTGGAAGCCAACCCGCTCCTAGAAGGGATGCCACTTGGAAACATGTCAAACTAATACTGACCTTAGAGACTTATTTGCAACTACTGCGGACTAAAGATGAGTAGAGGTATCAATCACCTAAATTACCACCTTGACTGTATTGTTGTCCGTGAAATCAAAGTGTATCCTAATGCCACAAACAAGGTAGAATGAGATATTCATGTAGCCTTTGCATTGACTGACCAAAACAAATTTTTGATAAGGTATTTATTTACATGTGATCACTAATACAATCACTCATTCTCCCACAATATAATAGTGACACTTACAGATTTTTACACATATTTACACTAAACAAATATTTAAACATTTCAAGAAATTATAATCCAAATTTAATGCAAAATAAACCAACACTTCAAAGGAATAATGGTAGAATTCCACTTAGGTTGATCAGTTTGCAAGCAATAAAATTTTACCTAGAATGCTGTACAAAATCATAGATGAACATGATCTTTAAACCAAACAAGAATTACCAACTTGCTATGACAGAAATAATTGCAATATCCCCTTTTTTCGGTGTCCTCTTTTTTGGCCAGTTGGAAGTTTGACCCACTTACTATTTTTAGTAAGTATTATTTTTAGTAACTAGCCTTGGTGACAGTGCAGTGTAGGGTTTCTTGTGTGGGCAGTGTGTGGCAGTTGTCTAGTGAGTTTTAATGTTTTGTGCCAATTGAGTGATTTGGAGTATTTACTATTTTTAGCAGTGCTATAAATAGTAAGTCTATTTTTGATAACTGGTCTTGGTCAAGGCTACTTCAGTAGTGTCTGTTTCCAGTTTGGGCATTGGCATGGCGAAGGTTTGATTTAATAATTATTTCTATTTCTCAATTAAGTTATTTTAATAAAGTTACTTTAACTTAAGTGAAGGGGTTAAGGCGTCATGCAAAAAGTACCTTGGAGCCTAATGTAATGACTTAATGTTGTTTTAGAAGGCAACAAAAGCGAAATAATTTCTTTATGAGCATAGATGCCCAAGGGGGGTATTTTGAATTATTTTAATAAAAAAGCTCACGTGAAGAGGGGCATTGGCTTTTGGAGGGAAAACAAATTTGAAATTAGGTTGCCCTAAATCCTTCTTGGCTCTATAAAGCTTCATTTTGGGCCTCATTTGCATATCTTTGAGTTGACAACTTAACAGGATGCTGCTGCATTATTTCCAGAATATTGTTATTGTGTGTTGAGGACGAAAACCCTCATCATTGGAGCTGGTTTCAGTGGTGAGAAATCCACCCTAACTGGATTTGGAGTGGTTCTATCTCAGGAATGACCTAGGGCTTCACGGTTTGATGATTTACAGTATTTTGGGAGTGAAAAGATGAAGATTTTCAAGTATTTTTGAAATGGGTTTTTGGTATTTGGTGTGTTCAGTTATTGGCTTCATTTTGGTTTGGGTTTGGTAGCAATTCAGGATTGCTTTCTGAGGTCTGAAGCTATTTCTTGAAGTTCTGGAAATTATCTTTTACAAAGACAAAAAATGGTAAAGGGTTCATAGCTCCATTTCGGCTTGAGGTCTCATTTTGGGTGTTGCTTCATTGGAACTCTCACATCAAGACATCCCAATGCAAGTGGTGGTTTGATTTTATTGGATGAAATCTGAATTTCTAGGGCAGATTGCCCCTCCTGGGAGGCCGCCCTGTTTTGGGTGTTTGATTGGTTTCTAGGCCTGCTGTTTTATAGGCCTCATTCTGCCTTCATTGGAGCTTGAGAAGTTGGTTATTGGCATTGGTTCTTCAAGGGGTTAGTTGGCTGTCTTGTGGGTGTTAAATGATGCAAGATTTGAGTGACTATGCTGCTGTTTGAAGCCTTTATCAGGTCTGAACTGAATATTACCAGGTCTGGTATATGTTCGTAAAAAGTCTGATTTTGAATAGTTATCAAGTAGTCTATTGTATGAAGTGATTTCCTATTTGAAATGCAAAGTTCCTTTCCATTTTTCCTTCTTTATGTTATCAATATCATGCATGCAATGAAACTCATGAAAGATACATGAAACAAACAATAAACCATCAGCAAAACACTTCATATCAGCAAATAGTGAACTTTAAAAAAAAAAATCAAGGGTGACCATTACAATAATATAGAGAATATGCAGGACCAAGGTGAAAAAATAAATCCTTATAGACCTAAAAACCTTCAAGGTGCTCTCATTTATTTGCAAAATGTTCTTTATAAGTTTATATGATGACACTTCCCAATTTATTAGCCTTCAATGTTAGCAGCCCAATGAGGAGTTGCAATGCTTTTATAACTTGAAGAGGTAGTTATGAAGAATAACTAACACATAATTTACTTTACAAACACTTTATAGCTAACAAACCAACCCTAAAAGTGACTTGAATGAAACTAAGTCACTTTTAAAACATAAATGTGAGTGAGTACCTTTAAATTGACTTCAGTGAGTTTCACTTCTAAAAAATGAGAACGATGATGAGGTCCATCCACCCACAATGTGAAGCACAAAAAAAATGGCACTTCACTCCTCATCAAGTTCCATGATAGCTTCAATCCTTCCTGATGGTGATGGCTTAGACATGAAAGCTCTCCACTTCTCAATGAAATTTCTTGTGAAGGACTAGTCAAGTGATTTGAATTTCCTAGAGTGAAGATTTTGTTGAATGATGAGTTAGTCAACCTGGATCTTTCTCATTCTCAAGTCTATTTGATAATTGCAATGTGACCACATTGGAAGAGATATCATTTGCTTCCTTCATAAACAATTTATCTATAATTGAGTCCAGAGAAAGAGATGTGCACCTTTTCATTTGACTATTTATTTAAAGCAAAGAGAATCTTTGCATGAGTACTAAGGAAAAATAGTACCTATGTTATTTTCAAGAATAGTAGCACTACAAAACTACAAGGTCAAAGTAGCATCATGTCCTCCTTCAATGGCAAGGGAAAGGAGTTGAACTAACCTATCAAGAACCTCATAATGATGCTCAAAAGTGAAAAAATTCCAAAGCAACTTGGAGGTTGACTCCCAATTGAATTTCACCAAAGACATGATTAGGAGAATCCATGATTCTTCTCAAGGCGTCTTGCATATGGCACCCTAACCCCAAGCTAATGAGAAAACCTTGTTGCATTGATGTCATGTTTCCACAATGATATTGTTGTATTCCATATGGATAAGAGCATTTTGTGAGCATGCTAGAAACTATCAAAAAGACATTTCTTTGTTCAAAGAATCGATGTTGTTCATTTACACAAGAAGCGAAAGCTTCAATAAATAGAATTACATAGTCGATGTTTCTAAAAGAAACGATCATTAACAAAAGACGAAGTTATAAACTACTAGATGACCATTAACAACAAAAATAGAAAGATATTAAACTAATACCCTTCCTTAATGGTCATCATTCTAACTACCCAAAGAAATAACAGAGAAGGCTGCCCCCTTCTTCTCAGAACACTTCTGCAACAAAAGACAAGAGCTTGCCACTGACTCTACCACTTGAGATGAGTCTGCCACCAACCCTCCCAGAAACTAACTTCTAAAAATGACCAAAAACAAGACCACACGTCCAACCTAATGTTGGAGAGTTGTCCCTCCCTGTAACTAGAGATACACCAAGAACAGCTGCCACGATTTTGAGGAAAAATCGGCAAACCCTCCAAACTTTTGCAAATGAGCACGACACTCCAGAACAAACTGCAAGAAGTCAATTGTGCAGATGTTTGCCCCAACAACTCTAGGTGCGACTACAGACTGCAACAAACCACGATTTTTGAGGAAAAAATCGCAAAACCCTAAAACTGAAGTTTACAAAGCATTGGTTTTTCGGAAAAAACAGTAAAAACCAAGAATTTTTTTAAGGGTCAAAATGATGAAAACCCACCAGAATTTTTTTCAGGGACAAAAATTATTAAAAACCACCAAATAAACTGATTTTTTTTTAAAAGGAAAAAATATTAAAAACCCAAACACGATTTTTAAGGGAGAAAAATATTAAAACCCTCCACATAATTTTTTAAGGGAAAATATTAAAACCCACAATTTTTTTTTTAGGGATAAAAAATATTAAAAAAAAACACCCAAACATCAATCGACACAGTATGAAGAGGTCGCATGAAACTAATGCCTTCACAAGAAAACACGCAGGTTGGTGATACTTTAGTCAGAAAACACCAATATCAGAACACCCCAGAAAAGAAGAAATCGCGCCAGATAAAAGGGTTTTTAATAACACCCAAAACTAAATCGACACACCGAGAAAACCCGAACATCAAGCTCAGAAATCCACCATGGTTTTACCCTTCACAAGACCACGAAAAAAACGCAAAGAGAGTTTGTGAGGTCACGTGCCACAAAACGACTGTAAAAGTCGTGATCCCTACAAAAGCCCAGAAACCCAGCTTGCAAGTCGCAACGCCCACAAAGAAGGCACAAACAAGAAATCACGCATAAGAAATCCCTAGAAAAAAACTCAAAATGAAGTTGCATTTTTCTGGAAAATGATGACGCGATATTTAGAAAACTTAAACCTCACGAACACGTACAGGAACTCATCACAGCAGAGGCCCATAAACCCTCACGTGCGGCACACAAACAGGTCACGCAATTTCAGAAATGAAGGTCGATTTCTTCTTGCCGTGTCTTCCTGTGAACCCTCAGAAACACGTTTTTATTAGACAAAAGGAAAAAATTTCCCAAACAGGAGACAAACCAAACACGAGAATTAGAAATGAAGGCGCCTGGAAAAAAAAAATTCTCCCAATCAAGCCTTCCCGTGAGGAAGACAAGCTCAGACGCGCTCTAATACGATGTTCAAAGAATCGATGTTGTTCATTTACACGAGAAGCGAAAAATTCAATAAATAGAATTACAAAGACGATGTTTCTAAAAGAAACAATTGTTAACAAAAGACGAAGTTAGAAACTGTTGGATGACCATTAACAACACAAATAGAAAGATATTAAACTAACATTCTTAAAGGCTTCTCCATAGGTTTTTCATTCACTTATACGAGTGAGCTTCCCATGTTGCTCTATGTTCTTTAACGCTAGAGTTTTCAAGTACATTTCCAAGATATCCCTTCCAAGATGCATATTTTTGACTCAATGATTAAGCCTATAATATTGTATAATTTGAGATTTGGGTCCATAGCTTGGGTCCTTATGACTAAACCTAAGTTGAGAAGTTTTGACAATTACACTTCAATGTACGATTCAATACAAATGGACAATTCCTCAATGTATTATCCTGGCTAAATTTCCTCCCTAACCCCTTTGTCTCAAGAGTCTCTTCAAACTCACTTGGTTTATACACAATCTGAGGCACATGGGTAGTTTTACTTTGTCCTATGTGATATTTTTTTTGGCACTGCATTCCTCAAAGGAGATGGCCTATTTGGGTCCCTTGGACATTAACATTGCACGTTCTCCTAGGTTCATTTGATCTTCCAATATATTAACATTTCTTTGGATCAACTCACTCCCTTTGGATGCTCCTTATCTGTTCCTTGTCACCTTCTTCCAAAGAAAGAGGTGCTCAATCATTTTGTCAAAGAGGACATTTACCATCAATAAATCCATGTTACTTATAACTACCCTTTGAATTCTCTTGATCCCAAACAAACTTTCTAAACTAAACATTCCTCACAAGTAGGTGATAAGAGTCAAGACCATTGTTCAACCCGCCTATCTTTAGCATCATTGGTTTCATGGTTTGAGGATTCCTCTTGGCCAGTTGCAAGTGTGTTGCCATCAACTTCATATTGTGACAAACAACCATATTTGACAAAGAAAAACATTTTGCTACCTTTGTTCTCTTCAAGTGGACTATGAGTAGCATTTTATTTTTTGATGTCCAGTCTACTATGAAATTTGTGGGAGGTACTACTATTTATATAGAGATTCTTTTGGTTCTCTATAAGCCTTCCACTACCTTGATTATGTTAAATTTAGTGATCAGATTTAATGCACAGAAAAATTAATTCAAAATCAGACAATAACACAGCAGATACCCTGGGAAAACCCTCCACTTGAGGGAGAAAAACCCAGCAACAATATATCACTTATATATTGAATTGACAATGAAGTCTCCTTTTACAATTGAGGCCAATATGAGAGCCTATCACATGCACAACAATCTGATGCAACAGATCGAGACAAACTAATGATGAACACAGTCAACAAGATGATGAACTCCTCCTTCAATGAAAAACACGAACTGCCTTAAGAGAGCTTGCACACTCTGAATGATATCAAACTTAACTTGATGAATATATCTTCATAATGAGAAGACATCAATATAAATACATTATGAGGAGACGCCACCCTTCAATACAAGTCGGCCAGCAAAGTAACTCATGCCTCTTGAAATCGTGTTTCACCAAGAAGAGATGTCGGCCTTGATGGAGTGTGACGACTTTCCAAAATAAACAAACATTAAATGATATTTAATGAAAGACGTGTCTCTCCAAATGTCTCATGTCGGCCAAGATAAAAAATCGTGCCACTTCATTAAAAGATAATCTCACAATTTAAATAGCCGTTTCAGGCTATCATTTAAATTGCCTTCAACTCTGCGCGGGTCTGGAAGGAGCAGCCCGACGCTGCTAAGTAACATCAACAGATTAGAGGTGCTTGCCCCTTTTTTTCATGAGTTCACCACATATGGATATTGATATCTCTATGGGGGTCCCAAATCTACCAAATTGATTACCTCCTCCTTTCAACCTATAATAGATGTTAGAGGTGTTAAGAACCCTTTGGATATTATTGATTTGTTGGCATAACAACTAGCACCTCTAGAGTAAGAGTTGGTACGAACAGCTATGCACACTACGCAATGAGTGCTCTTCAAATTAGGAGGGGAAGCTCCCTCGTTGTGCTTGACAAAAGTACTTGCAAAGGAAATAAACTAAACTAAATCCTGTCTTTTTGCTTCAGCTGTAGAGGTACAAGGCTTTCTCGAAAACTATATATGTT
The DNA here is from genome assembly GCA_007258455.2 of Sequoia sempervirens. NCBI lineage: Eukaryota > Viridiplantae > Streptophyta > Pinopsida > Cupressales > Cupressaceae > Sequoia > Sequoia sempervirens. Next base: position 38,292 of record VDFB02251313.1, read on the forward strand.
GCAGCTGAGTTTTTCTGGTTTTGCAAATCTACTAACGACAACTAAACTTAATAACTTAAATTATATCCAGTTTCCTCAAGAAAACAGAGCATGAGGAAACGGAGCAAGGTTTTGACTATTAGACGATAAACGAGTTTAGATTCTCTACTTGAAGGCAAGGTGGTGCAACTATTATCTCAATCTGAACAAGTTTATTAGGCACAAAACAGATTTATCTAAACTATGACAATCTCATGAAACCCTATGTGGCATAACAATTGATCATAATAGCAAAGACTCACAAAACAGATTTATCATCACAATCGCATGAAACCCTATGTGGCATAACACTTGATCACAATGGTAAAGATTCACAAAACAGATTTATCATCACAATCGCATGAAACCCTATGTGGCATAACAATTGATCATAATGGTAAAGATGCACAAAACAGATTTATCTAAACTATGGAAAGAATTCACCATTACAATTGCATGAAACCCTATGTGGCATAACAATTAATCGTAATAGTGAAGACACATGAACAAATACCAAAAGAGCAATATTGAGGGCAAGGTAGGCGCAGCATATATTTCTCTCTCAAGCAAAAGTTATTTACAAATGAGCAAAAGCTCTTATTTATATACATCAAGGTGTAGGGAACCCTAAAATCACCTTGAGTCATCTGTCTTGCAATGCATGCAAGATTATAAACCCTAATGAAGTAAACTATACAGTCAACTGAAAGCTACCATCAATTAACAACATCTAATCTAAAATGGACAATTGTGCAAGCATGCATGTCCTTATTGAAAACGAGTTAAGAAGACTACCATCGGTTAACGTAAAAACCTAAATAAAACTCCAAGTGTGTAAAGCTGATCTCAAAATAGATATGCATGTGATGACAACATCGAGTTAACTTGAAAGGGTAGCAAGTTAACTCACACGTAATGTCTATCGAGAGGTGGAAAAGTCTACGGTGATCTCGAGCAACCAATCCCTCAACGAGATTGTTAACTGCATCACTATGGAGCTATGAGACTCTGTCGAAGAATGCTATGTCGATGCAGCATATCTTCACCAACTGTGATCTGAGACTGAAGTTCACCTCTGCTCCTTGTTGCCTCGTCAAACAATGTTGACATGACTGTAAGCTGAGTAACCTTACAACGGTTTCCCCACTGAAAATGGTATGAATGAGTGCCTGGAGCTCTGACTGAACATCGGTAAGCTCAACATAGGCACCACCCTCGATCTGATACCGGCACGGTAAGCAAGATACTAGAGTCCTCACAAACCGGAGTGCACTAGTGACGTGCTCTCTACTCTCAGCCAACTCTGATGCCAAAGTCTCTTCTATCTTTGCTCTGAAAACCAATTGTGTTTTCCAAGAGTAGATAGCCTCTCTGTCCTCTGCATCTGTGACTACATCATATGCCACACTCAGGTGAGCAATCATAATCTCATCCCGGGGTTTGTTAATTGCCATATCTTGCTCCTCATCCTGAAGACGAAGACGGAGCTCTCGTGCATTGTTCCGCAACTGATATAACTCTGTGAGCATAGTACGGCCTCTAGCAACAAACTCCTCCTCCCATTCATCCAAAAGCTTGCCATATGCAACTAAGTGATTAAGTTGACTTTGCTCTGCTGGAGGCTCAAGCATCGGTGGGAGTGTATTAATGGCATCAGGTCTATGTACAAGGCTAGAAATATACTAACGAAGCTGTCTGATTTCAGCCTTGAGGGCTGCCTTATCCTCTCCGTCCTTCAGTATTCTATCCCTGGCACTGTCCGTAGCAACTTGTAGGAGATCAACCTGAGTCTGGCGTGTGCTACGACCAAGGTTGACTGTGATAACCTCAAAATCCTGAGATTCCAACTCAGCCAAGTTCTTCCCCTGTGGAGGTACAGCAATCTCGACGACAATCTCCATATCAGTGTTTCTCTCCACGTGGACCATATTCTTGACCCTCTTGTCTGGCGCATCCTGGTAAATCTCATCAAAATCGGAATGATTAAGGACATAGGATGGCTGCCTCCTCTTCCTTCCTAGCTGAGCTTCGATCCAAGATTGGTCTCGGCTAATGCTACTAGAAGGGTCGGTACTAGCAACAGGAGGTTGCGACGAGAGTGAACGTGTAGAAGACCCACTGCGAGATGGAAAATCTAAATCCAATTCAATGAGAATTGGGGTTGGTGACGGCTCTGAAACTGGTGTAGGAACTTGAGGCTAAACCTCAGGTACTGGCGGACTCTGAACTGGTCTCTGAACTGATTCTGTGACCGGCTGTCTATCAGGCTCTGTGTGTGTAACAGTGGCAAGCGCCTTGCCCTATGAATTATTTGGCGCTTGACCTTTCTTGGGAGGATTACTCCTCTTCTTTTGTTTAGGTTTTGACGAGGAAGGTAACGAGGGATTCACCACTACTGGCGGCTCTGCTCTGGGAACACTTACCCTCCTTGTCTTCTTGTTGTCGAGGTAAAGTATACTGTTCTAGATAACTCTACTTGACCTCTCTTTGACCATTGCGTATTCCTTGGTGTACCAATCAACTGCTGGCAACGGTTGTGTATCAACCTGTTCTCTGAAAAACTGAGGAAGAACTTCTCCCTCATCATCTGATAAACCTCCCACATCTTCTGACAAGAAAACATAAATCTGTGAGAGAGCGTATCTCGTCTGAACCTCGAAGTCATCCGCAATTTGCCCGGTAATCCTCCATAGAAGGCTCGTGATATGTACCTCCAGCAAGGCGAGCTGTATAATGACCTGAAAGATCATAGGCACGTGCTTCAACAAGATACTTAAGATGATATTTCTCAAGCTCTTGTCCTGCAATTTTAGCATCAATTGCCGACTTGCACCAATACATTCCAAACTGGAAAGGAAAATTGAGAGATGGTCTGTGCCTGCGGCGTAGAAGACGATGAACATCATGCATTTGTCTCAGGAACTCCTGAAAGATTGTCTTATCCGAAGGATAACGTGGAAGCATAGCTGGATTTCCTGTAAACCCGTATACTCGGATGTAGGTATATGTTGGGAACTAAATAAACCAATCTGCCCATCCATCCATCGCTGCCCTAGCAACTGCCGAGATACGAACGTGCAACTCCCGGTCCAAGTTTCTCACTGTATAGGTCAGAAAAGCCTCGTGAACACGCTTGAAATGACGTTCAACTCTAGTGAACTCAAGCTGATCATAATACTGGTAAACTTTCTGAACACTGAGAATGCCCACGGTATTTAGTCCTCGGAACTGACCCTGATAAGCGATCAAGTACACGAGATATGAACACATGTGAAACTCATGGGCAACTAGGAAACCGGTGATTTGCCTGGAGAATGTCGTGATGAAGGATGCCCAGTCATAATGCTCCTGCCCAGAAATGATGCGACCAATAATGTAATACATCCAAGGCTGGAAAACATTCGCATGTGCTTGACACGAGACACGATTCAGAGTGTGATTAGAATCGCATACTCATCCTTGTATTCACCACGACCCACATTGTTTGGCAATCTGTTCTTTGCTTGTTTTAACCATCTTTCTGCCATCTTCTTCTGACACTTGTCCATATCAGCATCAAATGCCTGCTCACACTGCTCCATGGAAATAACTAGGCTGTTAAGATGTTGAGGAATGCCAAAACTCCTTTCGATGTCTAGAGGCTTGAGACTGCAAATGACTTGTCCGTCAACTAACACTATCTCACGAGTAGTAGAATTGTAATGCTTAATACAAGCCATCACGAATTCAACACAGTGAACAGAGATAGGTATGGAAGTGGCCTCTAGTAAACCAGACTGCTCAATATTTTGAATGATTGAAGCTCTGATCTTAACAGGATCAAGAACTGCTTCTGGCAACACCTTGTGAAGATCTGTCTCAACCAACCTGAGAAAGTCATGAGTAAGGACTGTTTTGGTCCTGTATTCGAGCTAAGTGAACTACATTCTGAAAAACTCGCCTGTTGACTGTGAACTTGACTATGTTCTGACAAGATTTCTGGAAGCTAAAAATAGCCTGCGAGAGTTAAAAATAGCCTTTCGAAGAATTATTTTCAGCGAAAAATCTGAGATATGGGTTTTGTCTAGAAAAAGATTCTAAGACAACCCAGAATATCAGATTTGCGAAAATTCAACTTCTACTCGATCATACAAAGACTTTTCAGTTGAGAAAATTAGTAACTCGAGAACGAATGTTCTGAAGTTAAAAATTCCTGAAAAATCAAGCGCACGATTCTAACTCGAGGAAATTATATAAGAATGATCCAGATACTGAGACTTGTCAAATTCGCCAATTTCAAGAACATGCAAATTGTATTCTGAGAGAAATCTGAGATTGAAGGATGAAAAAGACGTTTTTATGATGCTTCTTCTTTAATGAAAATCGCCTCAGATTTCTTCAAATTGCTGACAATTGTGAACTTTGATCTGCAAAAAGATATGTTAAATAAAATCGCCTTGAGAAATTGATGAGGAATTCGCCTTTGGATTTGGAAGAATTCGCCTTTACTTGAAAATCACGAACTTCCTTGAAATTTGCGCCTTTGTTCTGAAGAAACTCGAATTTCCCTTTGAAATTGTCTTGAGAAAATACGAATTTGTCTTGAAATTTGAGAGTTCGCCTTTTGATAATTGATAAAATTTGATTTCCTTTGGAGATATGAATTCCTCTTAAGAAAAACAAATTTCTCTTTAGCTTGTGAAGAAAATACGAATTTCTTATGAAGAAATACGAATTTCTTTTGTTTGAAAAATACGCCTTGAAGAAACACGCCTCTGAGAAAATACGAACTTGTCTTATGAAGAAAACATGAATTTCTATTGAAGCTTTGAAATTCGACTTTTGCAAATTGAAAGATTTGCGAATTGCTTTAAACCTCTATTTTTTAAGATTTTCGCCTTTTGAAACTTGGAGAATTTGCGAATTCCTTTGAAATTGCGCCTTTGTCTTTTGAGAAACCACAAATTTATCTTTAAGAAATATGAATTTCCCTTGATAAAATTCGCCTTTGAGAATTACGATTTTGCTTTTCAAAATATGAATTTGCTTTGAAAAATACGAATTCTCTTGAAAACATGAATGATAAATGAAGATGGCGCCATGTTTAAATAAGAAGAAATTCGCATCAACTTAGCAACTGCAAGAATTCAAAACCCTGACAAAAATAGGAGACCTCTGATTGGACCCCTTTCAGTTGAACTGCCACTGACTAGAAGTTCAAAAATAAATAAATAATAAAATATTTATTATCATGCAATTAGCAAAAGGCGCCAAAAATAGAAAATCGCCATTTAATGCTAAAATTGCAAAAATAAATAAATATTTATTTTGAACTTCAATTGACAATTCGGAATGAAGCTTTGAGATTCACCGTTAGACTTCACCGATTCCAAAAAGTCAACTCTTGAGCTCATAGGCGTCCATTTGCTCAAGTTATCACACTTTTTACTAACTTCCTATTTTATAGCTGACAGCAAAGTCACGACTGGCCATCTTCGACACTAATTTCCGGGTGACCGGGAGATGCTGAGACTGAACTGAGATATTCATCGGATAGCCTACTGAACAAGGAAGAAATGTCTGCTGGGAGACACAACTGCAAAATCCATCGTTTAACCCCCTGAAAAATTAGGCGCCCCTGATTAAATTCATTTACAGGTTCCAGACTTAACCATTTTCCAAAACTACCATCTGACACTTCAAACGGCTGCTGACGGTGAACGGTGAACCCTGCTAACAGGAAACGAAGCTCACTGCGTGACTGGAGACATTCTACATCCAACGACTATACGCATGACCTCTGAAAATTTCATTAAGGGCCTCAAAAGTAAAAGCGCCCCTAGCTCTTAGTTGCACTAATGTCATTTTGACGAAAGTTGAACTTTCATCCAAGTACCCTACTTTGACCTCTGATATCTGGAGCTGGGATGAGCCGATTTAGGCACTATCTGTTTTAACAGACAGCCAAAAGGGCCCACAAGAGAAGTCTTTAGAGGTGACAAAGCAAGAAAACTGCTTCTAAGACCTCAAAAACGCCAATGCGTATTTTATTTAAAATATCCGCTCCAGACTTGGCCATTTTCCGGATATCTTCATTTTTTAGCATTTCACCAAAGACCTCGCACGTACGAGCGTTTGCCAAATCCCGAAGGCTGACGTCTAGGCTCGTTAAGTAGATAAAGTAATTACGCTCGAAAGCTGTGAAGACTTCGAACGCGAACGACCTCATCTGACAGGCCTAAAGGCTAGGCGCCTCTGGACTGTAGAAATACACTGAAAACTTTATGTTGGTCCGCCCGTGCAATTACGTGCTTGGTAGAACTTCTACCACGATCACCTGGAACGTCGGATCGACAGGCAGGATGATGCATCGCGGAGCTGGGCTAGAGTAGTACTGATGTTAGGAAGACCTCGTCTGCAAATTTCACCATCTGAAGGGTCCTTTAAACCAGCGCCCCTGAGCTGTAGTTGCACTGGGAACCAATGGAGAAGCTCAAAAACGTGAAAACTCCATTATAAGTTGATCTTCAGACGACGGCTGCCAGAGTTCTGAGACTCGGATGACTGCATTTGATATCTCGTTGGATAAGCAGACTGGTCGTGAACAGATTGACTGTATCCGCTATCGAAAATGCCAAGACTTACCCCCTCTTTTAGATGGGCGCCCTCAAGCTAGAGTTGCACTTTTGCCTGAAAAAGACAAATTTATCCTATCTGGAACTTTGGGAACTTCAACTTCTGTTGCTATTTGCCAGAGTTACGAGTATCGGAAAGCTTCGCTGGATAGCTCATCGGATAGCCAGACCAATTCTGAAGAGATTGACTACATGTATGAGCGTCTTCAACAAGATCTTGACCTTCAAAAAGCTGGGCGCCCCTGGGCTATAGTTGCGCTTTCTTGCTTTTCTTTTGAGAAATCTTCATAAATTGACCATTAAAAACTCCGTTTCAATCACTGAAATCATCATGTGCAATGTGAAACGCCATCGTGAGATGCTCCTCCATCGTGAAAAGCTCCAATCTGAGTCTCTGCTTCAAGTTCTGTTCAATAAAACTGACTTTGACTGACAAAATATTGACAAAAACTCCATGCTTGATATTGCCCAAAACTGTATTTTACATCATTTAGCAAGATTTAGACTATTTTATGCAAAATGCCTTGATGAAGCAAAAAATTTGGTTTGGGTACAACATGATTCATATATGGATGGAGACAAGTCTATGAGGTATTGCTCATACTTTAGATTTACTATAGCTAATGTAAAGTTCCCTAACCGAAATGACGAAATTTTTACGATTATATCCAGTTCGACAATGCAAGCATTTTGTCAAACAGTTTGCCCCAAACCCAAAAGTCTGGCCAAATTATATTACTTGATTGGAAGTTCATGGATTACATTTTCAGATTAGTTTTCAGGTGGTTTAATCACAATAATTCCGAAAGCATTGCAGTTTGAATAGTAATATTCACTCATACCACTTACATAGAGCTGGAAATAAACTTTACAACTGAGAATATTATTCAGTAATACAGACAATTGATTTCTAACGTGTTAACGCACAGCATATGAACAGCAGCAATGAAATATCCACTTCCTAAGCATGCATATGATCCTTCCACCAAGCATGGGCGAATTTGACCTCTAAATCCTCAAAGAATATGCTCAGAAAATCAAAGTAAAGGGCAGACCTTGTGATTTACAGAAAGGAGAAGTTCCTTGCAGCAAAATAAGAAATATTATTTCTGAACCGGTTTGCAACAAGCAATTATCAATCACGTTGAAGGTGGAATAAGGCCCAGCTCCCAACTAACATTAACTCTGACCTGTGCTGATGTAAGAAGACCCAACCTGCTCTTGCATACATATCTGACCTGAACATAACTTTCGCTCCCTTAAGGCTGCAACTATCTTTTTATCTCACCCGCACCCTCACTCCACGATTTCTTTATGGCAGCACTTACATAAGTCTGAAGTGAGCCACGATCAGGAATTAATATCCTGCAATTCTCCTATAATGACCTTCAACCATACTTAGAATTGCATCCTGAACGGTTAATATATGAATTAAGCCTTGGCCTTTGACTCCTTATAAAACACAGCTCATACCAAGGAAATATAGTCAGCGCTAAAGAGTCTGAAGGAAATATAGGCGGCTATTTGATTAAGCCGTGACTTCCCAAAATGAAATCACAATGTATAGGCTCTTTGACTTCAGCTAAGATCTGACGCAGCTTCTTCCAACCTGCTTACATGGGCTAAGAAAGGGTTTCAAGGCTCGTGAGGACTCCTTAAGGGACACACCACTTTTAATTTGTATCGACTAAGATAGCTCTTAGAAATTCAACGGTACTCCTAATTGGGCAGTGATAAATTCTTAGACTCAGTTGCTGACTTTGTAAATATCTATCGGTCTCTTCAAAGCAAGAATAAACTCCCAAAAAATAATCCGATAGGAATTATGCGTCTTCAACTCATTAAATTTCAAATATCTTCACACATTAAGGAACTGGCTATTGGATCGGCTGGGTATACCTAGCTGTATAAACTGTAGAGATTAAACAATAGATACTCGGGAATCCTTGTGTGCACACAACCCAATTACCAATTAATGAAATTTATCAAACCCCCTGAAATTTGTCTTTGAAGAAGACTTTACAAATTTCCAAATCGTGTCTTCAATCTTTGAAGCATGAATGCGAGAAACCTGGATGATTTCTCCTGCTACGAGCTAGGGAGAAATCTTTCACCACCGAAACTGGATACCCATAAGAATTCTCACCTAGGGTTTTGGACTCCAAAGAGCTCCACCAAAATACCAAACAAAATAATAATCCAGCATATTCAAAATAAGCACACGCAGCCCCTTTTAATTCCCTCTAAGGAAACTTCTAGAAACCTTTTCTAATTTCCAGCCAAAAACATTAAACTCCCTTTTTAATAGTGACATTATAAAATACTTTTAAATATTTCCTTCCCATCACTTTAATATAACACATTAATCTAATAATTTAATATTACCCTTTTTAAATGTACTTTTTGCCAAGTAATATCAAATCATTAATTAATTAAATTAATGTTTGATTGGCGAGCCAGAAAACGGGAACATTACAATTTCATGAGATCTCAACTTGTTCAACATGCAACATTGATGACATCCTTCCATTAGTTAAGTTTTTGCAAGATTTCAACAACCAAACACAGCTATAAATACTAGTTTGCTAGGCATTCATACTATAAATCATTCCCCATGTCAACATTACTGCAATGCCAAATAAGATCTATGGTTTCAATCATTGCATGTTCAATCAACATTAGAGTAGCTCAATCTACAAATCATGAAGCAATAGTTGTTGATATTATAAGCAACGTCGGGCTGCTTCCAGCGATCTCCTATTTGCAATAAATTAAATATAGCCCCAGGCTATTTAATTTATCAAGACTCCAAGAGGCGCGATTATTAAAAGACATATCTATTTGTTAAGGCAAATAAATTATAATGAAGAGGCACGATTATTATCAAGGCCAACCTTGATATGAATTATGAGGAGGCGTGATTTTCAAGACAGCCGACTTCTTTGAAGACGTGATGATTCAAGGAGGCCGACATGATGCTTTGGAGAGACATAACCTCTCCCTCTATATTGTATATATAACCGATGGAAGCTTCATTGTTATTTTTTTCAGATTGCTTATTGTTTATCCTTCATCAAGTGTGAATTCTTCAAGGCAGTTCGATATCTATTGAGACTGAATTTTGTATCAGCGAATTGTTATCTCGAGTTGGTTGTGTTGCATCATTCATTGGTGCTTATATTTGGCCTTCATATCGGCCTATTGTAAAAGGAGACTTTCTTTGTTGAGATTCAATATATAAGTGATATATTGTTGCTGGGTTTTTCTCCCTCAAGAGGAGGGTTTTCCCAGGGTATCTGCTGTGTTCTTGAGTTAATTTTTTAATTAATTTTCTGTGCTATTAATCTGATCATTAAATCTAACATGGTATCAAAGCGGGTTTGAGGAGATCGTGATCAGATTTGTCCTTACAGCGATACTCTATTCTCTTATTCATATTTCTTTGTCTATCTATACTTTAGTCAAGATGGTGAATGGGCTTAAGATTGAGGATAGACTCGAGGGAGCATCCAACTTCACATCATGGAGATTTAGGATCATGCTTACCTTGCAAGAGAATGACTTGGGTGAGTTTGTGGAGTCCAATGTTCCTGAACCTGAGGAGGAAGAAGAGAAGTTGCAGTGGAAGAAGAAAGATATCAAGGCAATGAAAATGTTGGTTGATTCCGTTAAGGATCATATCGTTCCTATTGTCTCTAAGTTGAAGACGGCAAGAGACATGTTTAAAACATTGGAAGAAATGTACGAAATCAACAATACCAGCCGGGCACTTGCACTAAAGCAACAACTACACCATGTGAAGATGACGAAAGGAGAATCAGTGATTGCCTAATTCATGAGGATCTCGGATTTGAGAGATCAGCTCTCGACAATTGGCCATGTGGTTGACGGCAAAGACTTGACCATGCTTGCTCTCAATGGTCTTCCCTTATCTTGGGAATCCTACATTCAAGGAATCAGTGCAAGATCAAAAATGCCTAAGTTTGATCGTCTAAGGGCAGACTGCATTCAAGAAGAATCAAGGTTGGTGGCTAGAGGCATTGGTCAAAGTTCAAGCAATGAAGATATTCAGGTTCTCGCCTCCCAAGCTTCGAAGAAGAAAGGAAAAGATGGAAAGAAAGGATTCTTCAAGAGCAATCGAGATAAGGGAAATGATGATGCTCCCGCTTTCAAGAAGAAGAGAGACATGTCCAAGATCCAATGCTTTAGGTGTGATAAGTTTGGCCACTTTGCTAAGCATTGTCCATCTAGACCTAAGCAACAAGCCACCGTTGCAGACGTTGATGATGCACCTCCGCAAAATGATTCATGTGAATATTTGTTCTATTCGGCATTATCAAGCAATGTACCCACTAACACCAACACTTGGCTGATCGACAGTGGTGCTTCTCAACACATCACCGGTTTTAAGGAGCACTTATCAAGCTTGGTGGAGAGAGATTTTTCCAAACAAGTCATTATTGGAGATGATGCTAGCTACTCCGTGAAAGGAATTGGGACCTCTACTCTTCATTTGGATTTCGGCATCACACTTCAGTTGAGCGATGTTCTTTATGTTCCAGGAATCAAGCGCAATCTCATCTCCATTTCAGCCCTAGAAGATAAAGGATACCAAGTTGCCTTCTCCAAAGGCAAAGTACTTGTGTGGATGGAGAATTCCAATTTCAAGGATGCTCAAGTAATTGGTGTTAGACATGAAAGCCTCTATAGGCTATGCACGCGTCCACTTCAGGCATTAGTTCATGATTCTTCAAGCTTATGTGATCTTTGGCATCAAAGATTGGCTCACTTACACTTCCGAGCCTTACCTATCATGGAGAAGATGGTTACGGGACTTCCTAAGTTCAATCAAGAGCATGAAGGAACTTGCAAAGGTTGTGCAATGGGTAAGAATACAAAAGCTTCATTCCATAGTAGAGAAAGTAGATCTAAGTGTATTTTAGACCTTATTCATTTTGATTTATGTGGACCTATGTTTGTTCCTTCTTCGAGTGGTTTCTTGTATTATGTTCTTTTTATTGATGACCACTCTAGAAAGACTTGGATTTATTTTTTGAAAACTAAAGAGTCTGAGGAAGTGTTAGAAAGGTTCAAGGAGAAAAGCTCTGGTAGAGAATCTTTCCGATAAAAGAATCAAGATCCTCAGATCTGATAATGGAGGAGAATACACCTCTGGTAGCTTTCGAAATTTTTGTGTTGATGTTGGGATTAAGAGGGAGTTTTGTGTCCCCTATAATCCTCAACAGAATGGTGTTGTAGAGAGAAAGAACAGGACGATCGTGGAAGTAGCAAAAGCCATGATCCATGACCAGGATCTGCAAACCTTCTTATGGGCAGAAGCTTCTAGGACTGCAGTATATGTTCAGAATAGAAGTCCTCACAAGGTCTTGGAGAATATGACTCTGGAAGAAGCCTTTACAGGAAAGAAGCCAGAGGTTAGTCATTTAAGGATCTTTGGATGTCCTGTCTATGTTCATGTTCCAAAGGAAAAGAGACAAAGTTGGAGCCTTCTAGCAAGAAGGGAATATTTGTGGGCTACAGTGAGACATCAAAAGCCTACAGGCTATACATTCCAGGTCAGAAGTTGATCGAGATCAGTAGGGATGTCACATTCAAGGTAGATGTTGCATTCAGAAGATCCAAGGGAACTCATGTGGAGATTGACAATGAAGAGTCTCCTCAGGATATGGAAGTTGACCATACTCCTAAGATACAGAGGGAGACTTCAGAACCAAAGGAAGACATTGATCCTATTGAACCCTTGGAACCTACTAATGGGCCTACTAACATTATAATTAGGAGAAAAAGACCTTTGTGGGCCAGGCAAACTATGCAAGAGGCTGAAAGGTTCGCAGCTCCGAGAGGTACATTCAAAGAAAGTAAAAGGCCACATAAGTTCTCCAATTATGTTGCCTTGATGAGTTAGATTATAGAGTTTGAGCCTTCTAGTGTAGAGGAAGCTTCCAGTCAACAGGTTTGGAAAGATGCTATGTCAAAGGAGTACCAATCAATTCTCAAGAATGATGTTTGGGACATTGTTCCTAGACCCGAAGGCAAATCTGTGGTATTTTCGAAATGGCTCTTCAAGATCAAGTATGCAACTGATGGGAACATTGAGAAGTACAAGGCAAGATTCGTGGCTCGAGGGTTTTCACAGAAAAAGGGAGTTGATTATGAAGAAACATTTGCTCCTGTTGCTCACTATACTTCTATCAAAACCATCATTGCCATTGTTGCATCTAGAGGATGGAAGATTCATCAAATGGATGTGAAGACAACTTTTCTAAATGGTGTGATCAAGGAAGAAGTTTATATCGAGCAACCTGATGGGTTTGAGGTACATGGTAAGGAGTCTCATGTTTGCAGGCTGAAGAAGGCCTTGTATGGTCTTAAGCAGGCCCCTCACGCATGGTACGAAAGAATTGATCGTTATCTGTCAAGTTTGGGCTTCTTGAAGAATGATGCTGACTCTAATCTATACTTTAAGGTAATTGATGGTGATGCATTGATTTTGGTTTTATATGTTGATGATTTGATTCTTACTGGAGAAGAGCACTTAATCATCAAATGTAAGAAAGAGTTGGCCTTTGAGTTTGAGATAAAAGACCTTGGGCTTATGCATTACTTCCTTGGCTTAAAAGTCTGGCAGAAACCAGATGAGATGATTCTAAATCAAGGGAAGTACACCATTGATATACTTAAGAGGTTTGGTATGATGGATTGCAAATCCATGTTTACACCTATGGAAACCAACCTACATAAATTGAAGGAGGCTGCAAGCTAGTTCAGACTTGGTGGATCCTACAATGTAGAGACAGCTGATTGGGTCCTTGATGTATCTAGTTAACACTAGACCAAATATTTATTATGCTGTGAGTGCACTTAGTCAGTTCATGTGTGAACCGAGACAGATACATCTTGTTGCAGCTAAACATATCCTGAGATACTTGCGTGGCACAGTTGGATATGGGTTGAGATATTCTTCAAATGCGGACTTGGAGCTGCATGGTTATAATGATTCTGATTGGGCAAGGTGTGTCACAGATCGGAAGAGCACCTTTGGATGTTGCTTCAGTTTGGGATCTGCTATGATTTCCTAGTGCAGCAGGAAGCAGTCATCTGTAGCATTGAGTACAACGGCCGAGAATATATTGCAGCTTGTATGGCAGCTTCGAGAGCAGTGTGGCTGTAGGATTGTTTGAATGAAATCAATGGAGCCTACTATCATTCATTGTGATAACGAGTTGTGTGAAGCTTTTGTCAATCACGTGTTTCATAATGAGAACCAAGCATGTTGAGATCAAAATACCACTATATCGAGAGATATGGTATTGAGAAGGCTATCACGGTTAGAAATTATGCTCGGCGATGAGCAAGCGGCGAGACATTCTCCACCAAGCCTCTCTCGAGAATAAAGTTTATTGTACTTCGGGGATAAGCTTGATATGGTGGAAGAATCGACCTTAAGCGAGAAGAGTCACCGATGCTCGGTGATCACTGTAATGAGTCTGTGAGAGAAGTTTGAGGTGAAATCCCTTAAGTAATGAGTTCTTCTCTGTGAGAAAAGTTCGAAGTGAAATCCCTTGAGTAATGAGTTCTTCTCTATAAGAGAAGTTCGAGGTGAAATCCCTTGATTCCACCCTCTAGGAGAGCCATTGTGGATGTCATGTGTGTGACTCCATGACAACATCACGTGAGAGAGTTCGTGATGATTTTTTGTACTTGTGTTTCACCCTCTGGGAGAGCCATGGTGAAAGTCATGTTGAGGTGACAACATCACGCAAGTGATGAACACTTGTACATACCATACATGGTTGTAGCCATTATGGTTGATATCATGTTGAGGTGATATCTGATATCACACTAAGGTGATATTCCTCTTTTCACATATGGTTGTAGCCATTATGGTTGATATCATGTTGAGGTGATATTCCTCTTTTCACATATGGTTGTAGCCATTATGGTTGATATCATGTTGAGGTGATATCTGATATCACACTGAGGTGATATTCCTCTTTTCACATATGGTTGTAGCCATGTGGTAGACATCACAATGAGGTGATATGTCTTGTGCAGCTAGAACTATCATCCCTAGCTGAGAGAGAGTGTTGATATTATAAGCAGCGTCGGGCTGCTTCCAGCGATCTCCTATTTGCAATAAATTAAATATAGCCCTAGGCTATTTAATTTAGCAAGACTCCAAGAGGCACGATTATTAAAAGACATATCTATTTGTTAAGGCAAATAAATTATAATGAAGAGGCACGATTATTATCAGGGCCAACCTTGATATGAATTATGAGGAGGCGCGATTTTCAAGACAGCCGACTTCTTTGAAGACGTGATGATTCAAGGAGGCCGACATGATGCTTTGGAGAGACATAACCTCTCCCTCTATATTGTATATATAACCGATGGAAGCTTCATTGTTATTTTTTCAGATTGCTTATTGTTTATCCTTCATCAAGTGCGAATTCTTCAAGGCAGTTCGATATCTATTGAGACTGAATTTTGTATCAACGAATTGTTATCTTGAGTTGGCTGTGTTGCATCATTCATTGGTGCTTATATTTGGCCTTCATATCGGCCTATTGTAAAAGGAGACTTTCTTTGTTGAGATTCAATATATAAGTGATATATTGTTGCTGGGTTTTTCTCCCTCAAGAGGAGGGTTTTCCCAGGGTATCTGCTGTGTTCTTGAGTTAATTTTTTAATTAATTTTCTGTGCTATTAATCTGATCATTAAATCTAACAATAGCTATCCTATAGGAGATATTTCTAACTTAATATTTCCTTGGCCAGTTGTGGATCTTTAAGAAGATTTCCAAGTGATGAAGTGTGATAGTGTCTTCTTAGCTTAGGGTTTTTTCTCACCACATGTGTTGGTGTGAATGTAATATTGATTTGATAAGTGTCACAACAATTTAATAAATTATAGACATTGTGTGTAATGGTCATATCTTATTGCATGTAAATTTTTAGAAGTTTGGAGAGGGATTATTAAGCATGTTCGGTTATTACTATTATATATTTTTTGTCATTTTTATGTGTCTTTTGGTTGATTGTCACTTTGTAACTCATTATAAGGTACTAGTCTTAAAAGAGTTTGATCCTCCACGCATATTAAAATGAACAATATCCTTAACCAGTAGTGTAGAAGTAGGAAGTAGATTTGTATGCATTTCAAGATTCAACATTTTAACTAGAGAAACATCTCCAACGAGCCTCGAAGGATTTCACCTTAAGAGAATCATGCCCTGGATACTGATGCAGGAGCATCCGGGTGCACAGACAATCCTGCACAACCAAAAAAATTAAAATTTTTATGTTTGTGTTTTGTTTTGATTTTTCTTGCAAGCACATTTATTTTAAATCCTCAACTCCTCTAGCATAGTAAAGTTTGATGTCGGGATTGTGAAAAAAAATCAATTAATTAATTAATTCACTTTTTAATTGTTTTAAAAATGTTTGAAAAGTGTTAATTTGCCAAAAAGGCAAACTTCCATGCCCAAGCCTATGAGTGGGCATTTATTGTAAAATTGTAACTCCATTCAAAAATTTGAAATGGCATTTTTGTTGGAAGATTGGAATGCAAGGCGTTGGGGAAGTGGAGAGAGTGGGTTGTGAGGCAAGAAGACCAATTTTGAATTACAATTGAATGCACATACCTAAAAGAGGAAAACCCACATCTAGGAAGGAGTAATGAGCATTCTGGAAGTTGGACTAGCATGGTAGAGGAAGATGGCCTGAAGTCGTATTTGAGAGAACCAGTCTCCGTAAAACAGCCATAACTTTCACATTTCTTAATGAAATCGAGAAATTCAAAATGTTCTAGAAAGCTGAGAAGGAGGAGCAAAAAACCCAGAAACCATTTCGGAATATTCATTGTAGTGAGGGAGCAGTGATATGCTGAATATGATGGGATTTTTGTTGCATACGAATTAAAGAGGTTTTTGATAGGAAAAGAATGAGAAGAATGTGTGAAAATGGTAATTGTTTCGAGGGAAGGAGGATTTGATATCATTTGAGGTGTGTTGCAGGTACTTTTTGCTGTTCAAAGAGGGCAATGATCAAATTTTTGGTTGTCTGTAGAAGTTTTCCAATGAAAATGAAGTTTGCTTGTGTATGCCTGTAGGTTGGTGTTGCAAGATTGACATAGTTTGCCATATATGGAAGTTATTGTATATCAATGTTGTTGCAGACATTATTAATTGAAATAAAATTTCAGATTTCTTATTTGTTGTGTTTTTCATTATGCATTCAAAATTTTCAGAGGTGAAATTGTTGCTCTCTTGTGTGTTGCATCAGATACCTACATCTTGCAGTTTTGCAATGATGTCTTGATCAGCTTAATAGAGGTTATTGTTACAGAATCGATGTTGTTCTATATTAATCAAGAGGAACGAGAGTTCCTTATATAGAGTACAAGATACGATGTTTCTAAAAGAAACAATCGTTAAGTTAGAAAAAGCAACGACGAGATGAACATTACGACATAAATAGAAAGATATTATTCTAATACCCTCCCTTAATGGTTATCATTCTAACTACCCAGAGAGAACAAAGAAGGGTAGCCCCTTCTTCTTAGAACGTTGTTGCAACAAAAGACAAGAGTCTGCCACTGACTCTGCCATTTGAGATGAGTATGCCACCAACCCTCCCAAAAACTGCAGAACTTCTGGAAATAACAACACCAACCGTCCAACCTGAAGTTGAAGAACTGTCCCTCCCTGTAACCAGAGACATACCGAGAACAACTGCTACGATTTTGAAGAAAAATCTGCAAACCCTCCAATCTTCTGCAGATGGACATGACGCCCCAGAATAGACTGCAAGAAGCCAGATGTGCAGATATTCGCCCCAGCTACGACCAAAAAACTGACTGCACCAAACCATGATTTTTGAGGAAAAAATCGCCAAACCCAAGATTACAAATCATCTTTTTTTCGGAAAAAAACGGTAAAAACTAGAGAGCCCTTCCAAATGACAGAAACCTAAAAAGGGTATACAGGAGAAAAAACTCTTAATTTTTGAGGAGAAAATTATAAACCCTCTTGGAAGTTTACAACCCAGAAGACAGATTTTTTTTTCTTTTACGGGACAAAAAAATATTTAAAAACCCAGAACATCGATTGTCGGCTTGAAAAACAAAGTGTTCGTGAAAACTCTAGCCGCAGATGAAAGGTACCCAAAAAAATCTAAAGACAACCCAGTTGAGATCTCAAGAAACCCAGAAGAATCTGCTCTTAGAATTTTAATCCGACCAAGAAAAGCAAAGGATTTTTAAAAACCCTAGTCGGTGAAACTGGAAAAATTCTGAGAGAAAAAAAAAATGCAGTCTGGAAAATCTCCAAAAACCACGCCAAAAATCTGAGAACTTTAGTTGCAGGCGTTGCGAGTTGAAGAAAACACCGCCATTGAGACGCCAATGAAAACAGAGAGAGCCGTCAGAAAAAAAAACGCAGGCTGAAGAAGACAAGAAATCCGCGACCAAAAGAACTGAGAACGCGGGCTAAAATCTCATTGCTAGAACGTCGTCACAGAGGAACAAAATCCCAGGTTGCGTGTAGAGGCGGAAGTCACGCCCACAAACAAAATCATGTCTTAAAAAAAAGACAAAAATCACGCGATCAGTGGGGAGACGAAAAACATGTCTAGGATGTGACGAAAAAGGTAGCAAACCTAGCACGAAAAAAACGTGCGGCCAAAGGATAGAATGATCACGGGCTGCCACAAAGACATCGACACGAGCATAAGTTCATCCACAGGCTAGGGCAGAGAACCGACGACATTCAAATACAAGCAACAACTCCCGACGTGGTTTTGATAATAAGCAGATAAACTCACGATCAATCCTCAAAAGAAAACGAGCTTCAATCCCAACACGACCAGATTCGAAAATTTCTAGAAATTTTCCAAAAACAAAAGAAAATTTTCTCTTGAAAAAATTTCGAATATTAAATGGTTCTGATACCATGTTACAAAATCGATGTTGTTCTATATTAATCAAGAGGAACGAGAGTTCCTTATATAGAGTACAAGATACGATGTTTCTAAAAGAAACAATCGTTAAGTTAGAAAAAGCAACGACGAGATGACCATTACGACATAAATAGAAAGATATTATTCTAATAGTTATATGTGTAGTAGGTTAGTCCTTAGTCTAGTGATAACTTTTGGGACCAGGCGTACATTTGTAGTTGTTTTAGTTTGTAAATCTTCAATTGTAATCAAATCTTGCTTAAGATTACCTCTAGGAAAACTCTCTAGGATCTCAAAGTGAAGGAGAGATTATCCACTCTCAGCAATTGTCCTATCATCTCTCATTCTTTGTTTTTGTTGTTGAGCCGGTCTATCTACCTTAGGAATGACATATCCTTGGCCTTGAATTGGATAGATCCCTCTAGAAGTGTGTGCAGCAATTTCAGGACCCACCAAGGTAAACAATGGCCAAAGGGCTTCTTTAAATCAATACCAGTTAAAGGCACAAATGCAGGGAACTAAGGAATATACCATGATAGCTAACCTACCTCTATTTT